>CM059192.1:69608007-69696774 GCA_030323885.1 Branchipolynoe longqiensis | reverse complement strand
ACACAAAACTAGGTCACACTCACCCCTCATGACCATGGTGACCCGGCGCACCACATCCGTCAGTTTCTGCGCAGACGCGAGCATGGAGGTCACTTCCGGTGAAAGAGGCATGGTTCCCAGAACGTCCAGTAAGGGAGACAGCTGTTCGTTCAACGACCCAATACTGCGTGAGTGCAAAGAGGTCAATAGTGAGAATGTGCAAATACAACCATATATGTATATTATATACAGTAAAACCTCTCTAACCGACCACCTCCACAGATCGACTACTCTATATTAATTACGTTATTTGGGTCCCAAACAATGATCGCCGATACAATATCATTGTAATGATTTTTTTTAAACTCCCTAAACTGACCACCTCCCTAAATGGACCATTTAAGGTCTGACCCATGGTCGGTCGATTTAAAGAGGTGTTACTGTACATTATAATAAAAGTGAATCACTGTTTTGAATTAGAATCGTTCGCAATTTACTCATTGCAACTGTAGTAGGCTGCACTGACCGCTCGGGCAAGGAGCCACATAGACAGGTAGACATATATAGTATATGTTCCCCTTGCATTTAAACTCGTATAATGCGTCATACATCACATATAAGTAAAGATTGTTTTATTTAACGACATCTTTAGAGCACAATGATCTTTGTATCGTATCATCAGCTACTGGACATCAAACATATTGTCATTCGGACATATTTCTTTGGGGAAACCTGCTGACGCCACATAGGTTATTCTTTATGATATGCAGCAAGGGGTCTTTTATATGCACTTTCCCACAGACAGGACAGCACATACCATAGCCTGTGATGAACCAGTTGTGGACCACTGGTTGGAACGGAAAATAGCCCAAACTGCAAATGGGTCCACTGAGAAGGATCGATCGGATGACCGACAGCTTCACAGGCACACTACTGCTTGAGCTACATCCCGCTCCATATATATATGCATATATGTATGAAGATATATATATATATATATATGACCAGCTGACAATTTTTGTTACATTTATTATTTAAGCATGGGAAATTTCCACTTGTTTCCCTATGCTATTAGTGCTGAGCACCAGACTAGGTAGCGACAAGTATAAACCAAAATTTCCAAATCATTCGTTTAAACTTTGCTGAGATTAAACCCGCGGGTTCGAGGCCCATGACCTGCCACGTGGGAGACCGTGGCTCAACACATTCAGTGTACCTCTCCTCCATGGTCTTGTCCATGAGCAGTGACGTCATCAGTCTTTTCAGGCGGCTCCAAACCCCGTCCTGCATCCAGGACATCTTCGGCATCTCGAGCTGAAGCGTTGCGATGGACGAGATCTCGAGCAGGTTCGAGACAAGCCGACGAATGCTGTTATTTCTCACTGCTACGTCACTTCCGGTATCATTTACAGTCTTCTCAAACTGAAATATCAAGGCATGCAACTTTCATTATGGAATCTTATTGCCATATTGCTGTGGAGCTTTTTTGTGTGTGATGAATTTACTTACCCTGCTCATAGTCATGACGCAATTAGTAAATTGTTAACGCTTGTTTTCACCGCTGGACAGCACTAATCAACCATCAGAAATCCATTGAGCTATATTTTTCTATATTGAGCTATATTGTGCTATATTGTGCTATAATGTGCTATATTGGGCTATATTGAGCTATATTGTGCTATATTGTGCTATCATTGCTCACGGACACAGCTGAATCAGAGGCATGAGTGGGTTAATCAAGGCTTTTATTCGGGCGCTGCCCGCCCCGCGGCATGTACATTGACTGTGTATCATCTGGCAAGAAGCGAACGAGCGAAGGCCCCGATATCAATTACGTTATAGTACAATAGCAATAGTTAATGATAAAAATATGAGATAACAGTAGATGGTAAATTACCAGAAATATGACATTTAAGTAGGTGTGATCTGTCAACTGCACGGGTGTCAGTCGCTCATTAGATGGTATTCTTTATTTTTTAGTTTAAATGCTTGATTGGTTTTTGGTTTTGTTGATTGTTGTGGGCACAATCAACTGCAGGTGTGGGTGGGTGGGTAAAATTGGAGGTGGGAAGTGGTCAGTGCGGGCGTTTGGAGAAGACTGACCAGCTTTGGTGGCTCCGGAAGACCCCAGGATAGTGCCTGACCATGATGGCTGGCAGGAGTTGTTATATAGGCTGGAGGGGCGGGGGGGGGGGGGGGGGGGGGGGGGGGGGGGGGGGGGGGGAAAGATGGCTTCCCCCTGTCCCCCCCCTCATCACTCATCACCCCCCCCCCCCCCCCACCACCACAGCATTGCAGGGGGGGGGGGGGGGGGGAGGGCTTCAGCCTTGAGCCTGCCATGTCCAGCAATGACACCGAATGAGCGACCTCACTCATTCAAGACATTGTGCCATACGCTGCAAATTGTGTATTCAATAGCTATTGTTAGCTCACTTTATATACCTCACTCTATTTACCATTTTTGTGTCAATAATTTTAAAATGGCTGGAAGAACAGTCTTTTGGCGCTGATAAAAGAACATACTCAGCAGAATAAACATATTTTACAACAAAATCAATCTTCCCTCTAAAAAGGCGCGCCAACAGAGTTTATTGTGCGCTTATCAGGTCATGATCTATTTCTATGGGAATTTGTTTCCCTTGACCACAAATATATGATTGTGAGCTTTCTAATTCAATTAGTGTCTATTGGCACATAATTGGTTGTCTGCTTTTACATGTAAAGGCGATGGTTTGAACAAAAAACAAACAATTCTCGCTGTGAATATGGCCTATGCTGCCGACATGGCATAAAGCAACCACCAATCAATCAATCAATCTGGGTAAATGGTCGGTTGTTCGAGTTTTACGTCCTGGCAACATCTAAGGTCATATCAGGACGGGTTTCCTCCAGTGTGTGAGAAACAAATATGTGTAAAGGTGTGTAGCACAGAAGGTGAAATTTGATTAAAAACAAACATTTAAAGACATTCGATTTCCTGCTCACCATTTTGTTAATGGCGTCCATTTGAAGTCGCTCGTTGACCTCCTTTTGCAAGGCGGTGAAGTCAAGGTCACAGACGACGCGCCACACAAGGTCAGCCTCAGCCTGAAGGTCATCGGGGACGAGGAAGAACTGGTCGACACGGCTTGAACACAGTGTGCGCAGAGTGTAGGCAGTCAAGTTGGCAGCCTGATGGGGGAGTGAGTGAGTGAGGTTTTATGTTCTAGCAACAACTAATGTCATATCAGGACAGGTATCAATTTGTAACAGTGCACACTCATGGCAACCTTAAAGGTGCTGGCCAATTAGAAAAATACCATGTTGGCGGCACCATGACCTGATCGATATCCCACTCAGTCACATTATCCTGAGAAGAAGCCAACCAGTCCTTGTCCCATCCGAGTGATGCCGTGTGGCAGGGTAGGTAGGGCCAAGCATCAATTGTGTAACTCTTTGGTTTGACTCGGCTGAGGATCGATCTCACCATCCCCCACACGGGACCTGGGCGCTCTACACGCTCGGTCATTCCGATTGTTTGAATTTGTTGTCAAAAGTAAGTATTTAATAAGGGCACTATGAAAAATAGTTATATATTTTCACAAACAAGTAAAAATATAATACACATGGAGGTTTACATTATGTATAAAGTACTTATGCTTATATTATGATGGAATGGAATGTAACTATCCTGCATCACTATATTGTCTTCTCCAACCTCCTGGGACCTTCCTACTAGAACAGGTCAGACCCTAAACGTGGGTCATTACCTAAAGTCGACAAACCGCCGATCGGCGGGAAATGAATATAGAACCCACATGTTACATGCGAGTCCCCAAAAGTTGGGAAACCACCAATCGGCATAAAATTAATATACAACTTCCTGTCGTATGCAAGTCCCCAAAAGTTAGGAAACAGCCGATCGGCAAGAAATTAATATAGAACTACATGTCATATGCGTGTCCCCAAAAGTTGGGAAACCACCGATCGGCATAAAATTAATATACAACTTCCTGTCGTATGCAAGTCCCCAAAAGTTAGGAAACAGCCAATCGGCGGGAAATTAATATAGAACCTACATGTTACATGCGAGTCCCCAAAGGTTGGGAAACTGCCGATCGGCATAAAATTAATATACAACTTCCTGTCGTATGCAAGTCCCCAAAGGTTAAGAAACTGCCGATTGGCAAGAAATTAATATAGAACTACATGTCGTATGCGTGTCCCCAAAAGTTGGGAAACCACTGATCGGGATAAAATTAATATAGAACTACATGTCATATGCGAGTCCCCAAAAATCCAGAAACCGCTGAGAAATTCTCATACCGGTAGATGGCGCCACCTCCAGCTAAAGCTAGTGTGTACACCAAAACGCTTACTGAGATTTGAGCCTATCTATCCCACTTAGATATTCATGCACTCATTAGACATGCTGCTAAATAGAAGGTATACTAAATCAATTTAATAGAACATGCATTGCTATTTAAATTCAATGATATCCAGCATTTCAATGTGCTTACCAAGATTAATTTTGCCATATTTCCACTTAAAATATCTCTCAAGCTAAACTAAAAGTTGCTTCAAACTAAAGTTGTTTGCTTGTTGGAATTTTACGTCCTGATAACATCTAAGGCTATAATATCATTAGGCCTATAATAATCAGCGTTGATCTAAGAAAAATATTATATAGCAGACATTCAAAAACATTTGACTGTACAACTCTAACAGTAAGTACGTTGGGTCAAAGATCAGCGCACCGGACTGAGTGACCTTGGTGAACTGACCTTGTCTGGCAAGTTCATGAAGGTGTTGACGAGGACCTCCACAATGGCCGGTAGGTGCGGCACCAGTCCAACCAGCTTCTGTGTCTCAGGATTGTTCGCCACCAGGTAGTGCTGCGTGATGTTGACGCCACCTGGTGGAGGATGGGTGAACTAATCATCAGTGAAGGTGGCGTAGTTGTTAACTGATTGGATTGATCTTCAACGCACATGTAGGATTTATTTTCTCACACAAATTCCACATACATGGACTTAGATTATGATACTTTTCGAGTATATACAGATAGCCATGGATCAAAATATGTATGTGTGCTCACTGGAAAAGAGCTATTTTCAATCGTAAATTTCTCTTCCTCTACATCTTCCAAAGTCACAAAACTGGCATGGAATTAGAGATAAAATAGTCAACTTCATTTATGTTATGTTTGTTTATTTTGCGAAATTAGTAATAGCCACAGCTGGACCACAAAACAATAAATCTATTTTCAATAACAACACATTGGTCACAGAGGACTGTTTCAGGATTCTCAGGATATACAACTGGAGTTAGTGACATAGTAACTTTGTATCCGTGGATTTTTGTGGGAATTGAAGCTATGAAGTGTTGGCGGTGTGTTAGTGGGTGGTTTATTCCATAGTTGTGCTGCTTGATAGAGGAAGGTTGGTTGGTTGTTGGAGTTTTACGTCCTAGCAACATCTAACAGTGTCTAAGGTCATATCAGGACAGGGGTAGAGGAAGGAGCTTCTAAGTTATATACACATGCTGGCTTGGGCTACTGGGTGTGAGGGTGAATGGGTGTTTGTTGGAGTTTTACGTCCTGGCAACAGCTAAGGTCATATCAGGACAGCGTAGAGGAACTTCAGGAAGGAGCTTCTATACATATGCTGGCTTGGCCTACCGGGTGCGGGGGTGGATAAGTTTGTTGTTTGTTGTTTGTTTGTTGGGGTTTTACGTCCTGGCAACAGCTATGGGCATATCAGGATTAGAAGTGGCTAAGTAAAAATGCGAGCATGCAATGCCCATGCACGTCTCGGAATGCATTACCTCTAATGTCTTTGAGTTCCGCCAGGAGCGCTTCCGCCATGTCGGCCGCCCAGGTCAGAGACTGCGTGTTCGCGCCTGGGAGCGCCCCCTCCAGGAGCCCGGCGAGCATCTCGGCCCACACCCCGGCCGCATCCCTGTGTGCACGGCAAAAGGTAGTACTCACATACGTGACCCGACACAGTGAAAATGAGTCGCTTTGCGCATGTGCAGATTCCGCGCTAAGACTAGTAAGAGCCCTCAAATGCATTGTGCATTAAAACAATCCATCAAACTTCCAATTTTTTTTTAATTGAATAAATCCTACCTTTATTGACCATATAATATAATCCTCAGAGCAAAGAAAAGTAGTTTCTTTTCTCTACTTACTTAATCCTGCGGCATATGTAATTTCCTCAGCACGCAGAGATTCTAACAATATCACTGGTTCTCGTTATAGGCCTAATTGCTGATTAGATTTTGCTATGAAACCTTTGATCAAAATGTGAAAATAACTCTTTTTTTTTACACAACGTCTAATATACTTATTACCTGTTGAAGGCTAGTACAATACACCATTGATACATAACATTAACTATGCTACGTTATCACTAATCAGCAACCGGCGAGCTTTGATGTTCCCAAGGGGCAAAACCCCAAAGAAAGTATTAAAGAGTGCACCAATATCTAAAGCAGACGCACAGGCTTATATTATTAACTAGACAGGTGCTTTTTGCTTTACAAAATATTATGCTTTCATTTAGGTTATGCAGATTATTCAGTGTATTAGGCGCTGGACCCACCTGGTTGACGGTGACCATCCGGTTGCTATGGCGACCAGCAGCCCCTCGGACAGCTCCCTCCAGGCGGCCGTCACGTTGCTCCACGGCAGGCCTGCGGTGAAGGCGGGGGCAGGCGGGACGAGCAGCTCGACCAGCCGGGCTGTGTTGGTGTAGAGGCGGGAGAAGCTCACCCGGTCGCCAGCCTCCAGGGGGGCCGTCAGCTAGGCAGGAGTAATGGAGCATGTTGGCGAGGCTAACATGGGTAGATCTAATTCACAAACGAGGCTAGCCTGTTCCTGTCTTCCTCGCTCACCGCTCTGCCCCTGTCTGTCACTTCTCACCTGAGCACTGCCTGGTAGTGGTACACTTCGCTTCCCCACCTACCCACCCTCTAACGGCGCTGACCTTGACTGACTTGATCTTTATATTGCCGCTTCATCTGCTCATGTGTCGCTCAACCCCTCACTGCCTGACCACTCCAGAATACAGCTCACCGACAACCATTGAACATTCTCTGCCAACCACTAGCACAAGTTAGCCCGACCTTCCTCTTCCGCCTCGTCTTTGTTAGTTTGTTTGTTGTTGGTTTACGTCCTAGCAATATCTAAGGTCATATCAGGACGGGTACCCACTTGTGACTGCGCACTCATGGCGACTTTATAGTGTTTTTTTGTTTCCTTGTTGTTTTACGTCCTAGCAATATCTAAGGTCATATCAGGATGGGTACCGACTTGTGACAGTGCACACTCATGGCAACTTTATAGTGCTGTCCCACTGGAAAACCAGGCTGCCAGCACCATGACCTGGTATCCCACTCAGTCACATTATCCTGACACTGAGCACACCAGTCCTTGCCCTGTCCCAATAATGCCGAGCACCTGGCTAGGAAGTGACAAGTATCAATTTTTAAGTCATTGGTTTGACTCGACCAGTGTTCGAACCTATGACCCCACCATCTACCAGCATGGGAGACAGACGCTCTAACTCATTCGTCCAACCCATCTGGTACTTTATAGTGCTGCCTCACTGAAGACCAGGCCGCCAGCACCATGACCTGATATCCCACTCTGTCACATTATCCTGACACTGAGCCAACCAGTCCTTGCCCTATCCTAATAATGCCAAGTGCCAGGCTAGGAAGCGACAAGTATCAATTTTTAAGTCATTGATTTGACTCGACCAGGGTTCAAACCTGTGAACCTATGGGTTTGGGGATCCGAACCCCGATCTCCCAAAGCAGGAGACGGACACTTAACTCATTCGACAATCCCGTCTGGTCCCATCTCGTCTTTCCAGAGTGCAGTGAATTAGGCGGAACACAAACTGAACATTTCCCGCTGCGGATAGGTAAATGGACTAACACAACGTATGGTGAAAGCCCGATGTTGGAACTGAAACTGGGCACCACATATTTGCTTTCCACGTTATGCTGGTAATAACTAATTCTTTCTTTTTATAGCAGCAAAATGATTTTAATGTATAGCTCAATCTGAATAAGATCAAAATCAAAAGGTGAAATAGCTTTTTTCTCAACTCTAGCCTATGCACAACAAGTCAACATATGAACATGGACTCTGCTATTATTTGGGGTGTTTTCATTGTTGGTCTCCAGGTTACACTTTGGTACCCAGTTTCAGAGACTGACCCATAATTATATATATACTACATAAATATAAACAAAAAATACATTGTCTCACCGATATACTATAAGCCCAAGATAGTTCCTATTTCTGACACTATGTCGCCATCTGCGTGTACCAACACCGATATTCTCCAACCGGCACTATGGCTAAAATACTAAATAGAAGTAAAAATAAACTCACAATGTCTTGCAGCGTGGCCACATCCAGCACCTCCTCCAGCTCCGCTCTGACCGCCGTGAAGTTAGTCGCGCAGACGACATGTCTGACGTTACCGAACGCCTCGACTGTTTCTGGCAGGAGCGCGAACTTGTCGACGGGCGTGGTGCAGAACAGCGCCGGCCGCCCGGCAACCAGCGCCGCCACAGCCGCCAGCGTCTCGTTATTGGCGGGAAAACCGCGCCCTGCCGCCAACCGCACGATTCTCGGCAGCTGCTCGAGCAGGACACCCACGAGCCGAGCAGTGTGCGGCCGGCCGGCGAGGAGGGCGGCGGGCGGCGGGGAGATCCCCGGCGGGGCGGCGGGCGGGGCAGCCAGGCGGGCGGCCAGGTGGGCCGTGAGGCGGTCCAGGCGGGCGATAATCAAGGTGTGCAGCTGGGAGAGGCCGGCATTGTTGAGGAGAGCGTCTGTTGACTGATTGGCGGAGAACTGGTCAAGCACTAGCGTCACTAGACGCCCGGCGTCCGGCAGCCTGTAGATCAGAGAGGAAGAGAGTAGGATTTGGTTGGTTGGTTGGTTAGTTAGTTGTTGGAGTTTATGTCCTGGCAGCATCTAAGGTCAACATCAGGACGGGTACTGACTTGTAACAGTGCGCACTCATGACCACTTTATAGTGCTGGCTCCACTGGGAAATCAGGCCGTCGGTACCATGATATCCCACTCAGTCACATTATCCTGGCAGTGAGCTAACCAGTCCTTGCTCTATCCTATTAATGCGGAGTTCCTCACTAGGAAGTGACAAGTATCGATTTTACATGTCATTGCTTCGACTCGACCGGGAACCGACCTCCCGATCTCCCGCACGCGAAGCCTGCGCTTTACTGATCCGGCCACCGCGCCCGGTGATAACCTTGGATGTTGTTAGGACGGAAAGAAACAACAAACAACCAAAATATGCCCGATAACCTACGTAATTCCATTATTACTTACACCCGTCCTGATATGACCTCAGATGTTGCTAGGACATAAAACAACAAACAATATTGCTTACACACCTGGCATCACAAAATGGGTTTCATCTGAACTGTACGCACGACGTAGCGCTTGTTATCCTGAGTACCCAGATTCTATTCTTAGCAGTGCTATGTGCAATACACTTAAAGTTGCATCGTCCGATGGTTTTGAGTGCCTGTAATTTTTCTGAGATAAACATATTAAATTGATTGTTATAATCTACCTTGCTTTAGTTTGAAGTAACTTTTATTTTTAATGACTAACTTTTGAGATATTTGAAGTGCAAACATGTGAAATTAATTTTGGCAAGCACACCAACACTGACACCATAGACCCCTTTCAATGTTTGTAAACATTGTGTATGCGCACGCAGCTTGGCTGCAGAACGAATGCACACTGCCATTGAGTTTGATGATACGGGCAGTGCAAAACGTCTATCTTATTCAAAATTAATAGAAATGCAGATGCCTAACCTTATAAATCTAATATAATCTGTTGGTTGAATGTATTTTCTATATGTGTTCCAAGCAGTTTGTTTTTAGGTGGTGGGGTTTTAGAGATATTTCACCTTTTCTCTATGAAGATTGCTCATAGCCATTGAGTTTGCCGATATGCGCAGTTCAAAATCTCAATTTTATTCAAAATTAATAGAAATGCAGAAGCCTAACCTTATAAATTTAATATAATCTGTTCATTGAATATGTTTTCTGTGTGTTCCAAGCATTTTGTTTCTAAGTGGTGTGGTTTAAAAAAATATTTCACCTTTTCTCTATGAAGATTGCTCATAGCCATTGAGTTTGCGGTGTTACAGTGTGTCGTCCTGCAGCCAAGCAGCGCACGCACCTCTGCTAACGTCATATGAAATAGGTCTATAGGCTTCTACAGTAAGGTGGTCTCTTAGATTGACTCAGTATTCCCTTCTAAGTGACAAGAAACGCTTAATAAGTGCATCAGAATCTAAGTTAGATATATAAAATCAAATCTAGATAATTCTTTGGGTTTTGAAAATGTGATGCTTCATCGGACTATGCAGCTTTAATATCAGTTGAATTTGAACATGTTCAGAACATGTTCAGATATATAGCGCGAATATCCATGTAAAAATACAAGTTAAAACCAATTGACCGGACCTATAATGCACATGACCTATTCTGATATTGAGACAGGTAGGCCTATGAGAGGACAGGAACCCCACCTCCAGTTGTGTAAACACAACAGGTACCAGCTCCAGTCCCTCCCCAGGGTACCAGCCGATACTGACCCAGAAAGACTAATATTTGGCATGACTCACTGATATCTACAACTGGTATTCAAACCCATGTATCATTTATAGCCCGATACCCTAACCGAGATTTTTGTTTGTTAAGGGAAAACTGTTTTGTTTTCTTTCTTAATCGCATGTGCCACACTCACATCTTGAGCAGGGCGCCCCAGTCAACGCCCTCAGCGCCCCCTCGTAGTGCCTCCGCCCACCGCTGGGTGGTGACGACGTCATCCTTGGCGCCTCCCTCGACCAGGTCGACGAGGACGTTAGAGAAGCGTAAGTCTTCGGACACGAGCTGGGCCAGGTCCGGCGACACTCCCGTCACATTGGCAGAAAACTGGAGAAGAGGACGGGGGAGAAAATGTAGCTTGGGTGTGGGAGAGGAGAGAGGAGAGAGGAGAGAGGAGAGAGGAAAGAGGAGAGAGGAGAGAGGAAAGGAGAGGAGAGGAGAGGGGAGGGGAGAGGAGACGAGAGCACTCCGGTAGCATCATTACAAGACATCCCACTCAGTCACATTATCCTGGCATTGAGGAGCCAATCAAACATTGACCAATCCAGGCACCAGACAAGGACAAACTAGCGAATAGCATACATTTTACAAGTACAGTATTGCTTACACCCGTCCTGATATGAGTGGACCGACTTTAAGTAGTCGTTAAACCAAACTTGAAGGGACCCTAGAAATGTGTTTGGATTAACCGATCATTGGTTTAACCGAGCTGTGGCTTTGACTTTGACTTGGCTTTGGCAAAAAGGTGGGTGCATTATGAATGTAATATACAATGTATGTGACACTTTGATTATTGTGTTTTATGTATATACAGTAATCCAAACATTTTTTGGCGGCCCGGCAAAATACTACCATTTATCATATAAAAAAGTCTCAGATGACCTTATAGCCATATGAAAGTTTGGTTTAACTGTACCGGAAGTGGCCTCTGGCCCGACAATTTTGATTGGATTAACCGATACTTTGGATTAACCAACTTTTTTATATGATAAATGGTAATATTTTGCCAGGCCCCCGAAAAAAGTTTGGATTAACCGATCGTTTGGTTTAACTGAGCTTGGTTTAACGGGGTTATTTTTGTGTTGTTTTTATTACTCGCTCAGGGATCGAACTCATGACCTCTCGCATGAGAAGCGAGTGTTCTACCCCGCTCGGCCATGCTAAATACAAATAGTAATAACATTAAGCAACAAAAATTTAGGGTTTAAAAAAAAAGAAGTTATAACACAGGACTTACGATCGCCTCGAGCTCCTTCATCGACACAATGTCATTCAGTTCCCGCTCCAGCGCCTTGTAATCCACGTTGCAAAATGTCGTCTGCGCAAACCGGAAGTTGGTCGCCAGGCTCTCGGGCACTTGTTCCCGGAACGCCGGGCCGCACACGCCGCCTTCCCCGGCCCCGGGGGAGGGGAGGCCGGCGCGAAGGGACGTGAAGAGCACGAAGAGCGGGCCCAGGCCGGAGACCAGCGGAAGGTCGCGCACCAAGTCCACCAGCTTGCGGTATTCGGGCTTGTCGGCGGTGAGTTTGTTGGACAGGAAGCCGCCGTCTGGTGGTTAATTCAGGCACACACAGGATTTAATAAGAATAAAACTAAAACGACTCTAAATCGACCGACCATGGGACCGACTTTAAGTGGTCCATTTAGAGAGTTAGTCGGTATAGAGGGTTAGAATATCCTTACAGTTACAAATGTATTGTTAGGA
Source organism: Branchipolynoe longqiensis (assembly GCA_030323885.1). NCBI lineage: Eukaryota > Metazoa > Annelida > Polychaeta > Phyllodocida > Polynoidae > Branchipolynoe > Branchipolynoe longqiensis. The sequence continues at coordinate 69,684,440 of CM059192.1, read as the reverse complement.
CCCAAATAAAGCGATCGATATAGTAGAGTGGTCGATCTGTGGAGGAGGTCGGTTAGAGAGGTTTTTCTGTAGTTTCATCGTGATTGCCATTTTTATGTTGGCTAAAATTGTCAGATGACATCAAAAGCTATTTAATTGAACAATTTAATAAATTATTAGGACCATTTGGTTTTATAGATGGCAGCCATCTTGGAATCTGACTAATTGTTGTTGATTTGATAATGGGTTTCCTGTGAGTACAGCAATATATTTTAAATAGATGGCAATCATCTTGGAATCTGACTTTGGTTGTGAAGCGATAACAGGTTTTCTATGAGTACACTTATCATTTTTAAATAGATGGTAGCCATCTTGGAATCTGAATAATTGTTGATGAGTCAATAATGGTTTTCATATGAATACAGCTATATTTAAAAATAGATGGCAGCTATTTTGGATTGTTGTTGAATGGATAATGGGTTTTCTGAGTATACTAATATTTTTTTAATACATGGCAGCCATCTTGGAATCAGACTAATTGAGATTGAGTCGATAATGGGTTTCCAACAAGTAGGCCCACACTTAAATTTCTTAAAACGATGACAGTCATCTTGGAATCTGACTAATTGTTGTTGATTTGATAATGGGTTTCCTACAAGTACACTTATATTTGTTAAATAGATGGCAGCCATCTTGGAATCTGAATAATTGTTGATAAGTCAATAATGGGTTTCCTATGACTATCAGTACAGCTATATTTTTTTTTAAATGGCAGCCATCTTGGATTGTTGTTGAGTTGATAATGGGTTTCCTGCGAGTACACTTATGTTATATTTCTTAAAATGATGAGAGCCATCTTAGAATCTGACTAAGTGTTGTTGAGTCGATAAAGGATTTCCTACAAATGCACCCACCCCTGATGGCCTCCAGCTTCGGGTTCAGGTAGGCAAGGATCATCGTTACTTTGACCAGGTACTCGTCCACGAAGGGGTCGCCCATTCCCAGCATGCCTAGCGACTTGAACAGCGTGATTGCCTGTGTGCTAACCCTGGATGGTAGAAGTTTGGAATGAAATTAATTAGAGTAATCTATGTCTTGTTCTTCAGACAGCTATTACATGTATACACATTGAAGAACATCTACAACATCATGCTGGATGTCAACATGAACAAGTAATCCTCACTCGATGCCGAATTGGCCACTCTTGGCTGTTGTTGTTTTATGTCCTAGCAACATCTAAGGTCATATCAGGACGGGTACCGTCTTGTGATACCGACTTGTGACAGTGCGCACTCATGGCGACTTTATAGTGCTGCTCCACTGGAAGACCAGGCCACCAGCATGACCTGATATCCCATTCAGTCACATTATCCTGACACTGAGCCAACCAGTCCTTGCCCTATCCTAATAATGCCGAGCGCCAGGCTAGGAAGCAACAAGTATCAATTTTTATGTCATTGGTTTGACTCGACCAGGGTTCGACCCCACGATCTACCAGCACGGGAGACGGATGCTCTAACTCATTCGGCCATCCCGTCTGATTACCACTCTTGGCTGACTCACACATTTGTACTCAGGGGAGAACCACCCCGGGAGTGCATTGGGTGTCAGTGCCCACTGATACTCAAACACATTATGCTTGAATGTGTAGATTTCATGGCCTTTCATCAACACTGTTATAATATAAATAGCATGCAAGACATTTTTAACAATGTAAAGCGCAAACAAATCTCCAACGTTGCTAAAGACAACAGTAATTTGCTATGTTTTTTGTGAATTCAATTTTGCTGTCCGTTGACAAGTCTAACCACTTCAAAATTGCACCACAGATGGGATTTTACTGTCATTTCACACGGATCTGACTTTTTTGGAGTTTCGTGTAAATTTCAAGGTAGTCATGTGAATATGATTGACACTCCCCACTGCCGTCAGAGGGCGAGTTGGTGGTAGTTGAAATTCTCTAGAAGACCCTATCCACAGAGCATGCAAACACAGTAAAGAAAAAAAGCTGCGACCGATAACCTAAGTTCTCCCCATCGCCGCCAGAGGGCGAGTTGGTGGTAGTTGAAATTCTCTAGAAGACCCTATCCACAGAGCATGCAAACACAGTAAAGAAAAAAAAGCTGCGACCGATAACATTATTTTTCCCCACCGCCGTCAGAGGGCGAGTGGAAATCCTCTACTCTGTAAGTGTAAGTGAAAGCTAAGACTGACCTGTCCGTGGGGGCCGGCTGCCGCAAGTGGCGGGCCAGCCTCCCGATGAGCTGCTTCCACACGCCGGGCTCCATCCACGGCCCGGCGGCCCCGGCCAGGAAGGCGGGCGGGGACCTGCTCATCGAGGCGAGCAGCTCGACCAGGGCAGGCAGGCTCTCCCGGTACCCGGCGCCACTCGAGGCCGCCCGGGGAGATCTGCTCGTCGACACCTGCAAGGGACGGAGAGAAGATGGTGCGAGTCTTTTTATTTGTTTGTTGGAGTTTCATGGCCTGGCAACATCTGCGGTCATATCAGGACGGGTATCGACGTATTGGCTGGTGAGTTTTATGTCCTGGCAACATCTACGGTCATAGCAGGACTGGCACCGATTCATGACAGTGCGCACTTTGTAGTGCTTGCTGCGCCACTAGGAGATTAGACCACTGGCACCATGGCCCGATATCCCACTCAGTCATATTATCCTGACACTGAGCTAACCAGTCCTTGTCCTATCCTATTAATGCTGAGAACCAGGCGAGATCCAGACAATTATCAATTTGATAAATCATGGGTTTGACCCGGCTGGGTTTTGTAACACACAGTAAGGGCCAGTGCTCTTACCGATTCGAACATCGCAAAAAAAATTCTCTTGTTACATGTGCGTTTGCTTGTTGGTGTTTTACATCCTAGCAACATCTATGGTCATATCATGATTGGTACCGCCCAGTGAGACTGTACACTCATGGCAACTTTATAGTGCTGCCCCACTGGGAGACCAGGCCGGCAGCACCATGACATGATATCCCACTCAAGTCACATTATCCTGACACTGAGCCAAACCATATCATTGCCCAATCCTTGCGACAAGCATCAATTTGGCAAGTCATTGGTTTGACTTGGCCGGGCTTTGGAAGTGCTGACTTTCCACACATGATACCAGGGATGATAGTGGTTTCAGCAACACACACAAAAAAGCGGAAATCAAGCCGAGATTATTACTCCGTCGGCAAATGTCCTTTTACACCTATATCAAAAATGCCCCCAGGAGTGAAAAAAAAACACCCCAGAAATCCGCCTAAAAAACGGAAAAATATCATCCCTGCTATCGATTCGGCCAGTTGGAATGAACATAGCCTGTACTTACAAGGTCCAGCAGGGTGTCCACGTGCAGCAGGCTGCCCAGCTCGGCGGCCAGCAGGGTGGTGTTCAATCCGCACAGCACCGTCTGCATCTGCACAAACTCGGTGCTCCTGTTTGACAGCGAGTCTTCCCAGAGTCCTGAGCAGAAGGCGGGCTGTCCACGCACCAGCGTCTGCACCTGCGCACAACGCAACACAGCAGGGTGGGTGAGTACAGCGGGTCTGTCTGGTAGGGCCAAATATCGTCTGCTTTGAAGGGGAACCTTTTAAGCTGGATGGTCCGATGAAATATAATTCTTGTCAAAACCAAAAACAGTTATCTATATTTGATCTGATATCTCCAAACTTAGATACTGATGCATTAAGTAATGATTTGTGACAGCTTAGGAAGAATAATCGGTGAATCCCCTTTGACACCAACTTTGAGAAAGCCATTAAGCAGGAGTGGCATTAACTAATTAGGTCAGTCTTCTGACCTCATTAGCCTTGCCCTCATTCTTAGTTATATATCATGTGCAGCCATAGTCAGATTCCACGATTACTAGGTCAGCCCACACCACATTGCCATCACAAGATAGGGATCTGGGTCATACCGACAGGTGTTTAGGCAAGCTTGTCGAAATTATTTTGGGTTCCTTCAATTCAAATTGCTCCAAAGTTGGCCATTTTTCATCAATGTTAGTGTTACTCCAGACTAACGAATAGTAGGTAATAATGATCACCTGATATATTTATAAAACGAGGACAAAGTTAAAATACCATCGGACTTTGCAACTTTAACTAAGTGATATTTCTTTCCTTTGTGTGTGTGTTTCTGTTGTTTTAAAACTGTGATGGCTTAACAAATTGAATAATCTAGTTATTTTTGTTGGTCAATAAATAGAATAATCGTGTGTTTCATTTTTGCCTACAACATTGAATAATCTAGTGCCTTATTTTGGCCTTTAAAATTGAATAATCTAGTACTTATATTTACATAGAAAATTTAATGATCTAGTACTTTTTCTAAAGCTATACATTTGAATGATCTAGTTTTTTTTGGCTTACAAGATGGAATAATCAAGTGCCTTATATTTGGTCTACAAAATTAAATAATCTACAATATATATTACATATCATTTGTTTTCTTTAATAAACAAAAATATATTAAAATTTGTGTGTGTGTGTAAATATGTTATTCGCCTGAATACATATTCTGTCAGCGCTGAGGCACTGGTCTTCCAGCCGTTGGACGGATCACATTTGGCTTGTACATGGTGATGGGGAAGTGGAATGTGCTGCATTGTGTGCAGCACGCCCCATTCTGAAAATTTATTAAATTGAAATGGCGTACTGGGTCTGGGGTTGACATGAATGCCTCGATCAGCACCTCGAGCATGACTGGAAGTGCTGGTAGCTGGTCGGCTAGACGCCGCGTCTCGGGCCGCTCACTGAGAAGCTCCTCAATGGTCACGTTGGCCTCTGGAGCAAGAAGAACAAAAATATGTCGTCTGCTGTTAACAACCTAGTGAGATCTGTATTGAAACTACGTTATTTTCACTGGAAAAGTAGCATAGTATCGGAATTAAATGAATGGAACTTGATATTGTACTGGGCACATCAATTTAATTCTGAAATAAGACACGTGAATGGCAACACAGGCGGTTTTATGAAGAACTGTTTACAGTGAGTGAGTGCGTGGATGAATGGTGACAATATCATGGCCGCTGGCACATGGAAGAGGCAGGCGGTCAACGTCTACCTAAAACCAATCCACATCAGTGCCACAGCAGCGCTCGGCCAACTTTTGGGTTGAGCGCTGTTCTTGTCATTTAAAATGTTATGTGTGTTACAATCATGAAGTTTAGTCATTAAGTCTTATATCCCAGTTCTTGTTCTATATACGATTAATGGTTAACTAGTTCATTATTGAACTCTGCTCTTGTTAAACTTGTTATTCATGACGATACTAGACCTCTCCCGGTCACTTGCAATTGATGATATAGCTGCCATGTTGCAAACTTGCCACTAGAAAGCACAACTTCGTTGAAGTTACAGACTTGTTTTTATTAGGAAATAAATAATGTTTCAATTTACATTCAATAACTGTGTCGATCTTGTTGTCTCGTTAAGTGAATTTTCACTTTAGCACAAAATCAGTCAAGCATACTTTTAATATATTTTCTGGGATAGATTAAATATATGTATTATAACTAACATACTTAATACACAGACTGACAGAGGCAACAATAAGTATTTGACTTGCGATCAATAAAAGAAAGCATTAATTATCACCATCGTAACGTGGAAACCAAATATGTGGTGCCCAGTTTCAGAGAATGACCCACTTACGTGCAAGGGGTTTGAGTTGTTCGACCAGGTATGCAGCGAGAAGGCCCGTCCGGACCAGCACCTGCTCAACGCCTGTGGTTGCCATGGCAGCAGGAGGCAGCATGGTCAGTAATGAGGTCAGGTCAGACTTGGACAGAAAACTGTAGTGGAAACAAATAACAAATCCATGCTTAGTATTTTCAGGCATGTTTGGTCGCAGGTGAGATGACAATTCTTTGTATTGACCGGATGGGACTGTCAAATCCGTAAGAGCGCTGGCTCGCTTCCCGTGTGGGCGGTCGTGGCTTGGAGCCCGACAGAATCAAACCAATGACTTAGAAACTGAATACGTGTCACTACCTAGCCTGGCGCTTGGCAATAATAGGATAGGGGGCAATGGACTTGTTTGATCAGTATCGGGATAATGTGACTGAGTGGGATATCAGATCAGCAACCAGCTGCCACATCCAGTTAAGGAGACAAATAAACAGGTCTGCACACATATATATTTTCTAATATATTTCTAGTACACATACAATTGTAAAATATTCCGATAAAACGCATTGGTGGGGAATGTGAAATGGTCTATGGGGAGTGGGGGTGGGGGTGGGGGGGGGGGGGTACAAATGGTCTATTAATGTAAATGATGTATAGGGCCAGGTGCATGAATGTATTTATGTAGTTGCTGGTGACTCTTTACTTGTAGTCAATAGTCATTGTGTATTAGGTAGATAGTGTGAAAGGGGCACTACTGTTAGTGTGTAAGGAGCTCAAGAGCTCCACTCACTACCCCTTCCCCCCCCCCCCCTTCCCCCCCCCCCCCCCAACTGTTAGTCACGGATCACCACACACACACAGCAGGCAGGTGCAGGCCAAGCAGCCACACTGCATGGTGGTGGTGGGTAGATCACTGTAGTCATGGTGACCCAAGAATGCTTACTGTTCATTGGTGGAACTAGAAATGCTTGTTGCTGATTGGAGATAGTGGTCAGGTGGTATGCCATATCAGATCCATGTACCACTATATAATAATAAACCTGAGGGTACAAGCTCTCACTCCACTTTCACTCTTTATACTCTTCCTTCCTCTCTTTGCCTGTATTGATTTCATATAGCCTGCCTACACAACTACAGCTACCAGACGACGACTTCACACAATGATATCTATATTAGGTGTTGACTATTAGCATTTCGATTCATATCTTACTACACATAGTTTTAACTAAAGTCATGGAAGGTTTTGGGTTTTCTTTTTAATTTCTTTCTAAAACTCTTCTATTCAGCAATGCTTATTTTATGCCGAAAACCAAAGACTGTTTGTTGATTTATGTCCTAGCAACATCTAAGGTAAAATCAGGACAGGTACTGACTTGTGACAGTGCAAACTGATGGTAACTTTATAGTGCTGCCCCACTCGGAGACCAGGCTGCCGGTACCATGACCCAATATCCCACACACTCACATTATCCAAATCTTGTCCATTCCTATTAATGCTGAGCGCCAGGATAGGTAGTGACAAGTATCAATTTTATAAGTCAGTTGTTGGTTTGACTCGGCTGGGATTTGAACTCCCGACCTTCCGCACGGGAAGCCTGCACTCTTACTGATTCGGGAGGTGAAAATGAGTGTCCTACACTACCTGAACACATAAGAAGCGGGAGAAATCATAACCGGAGCGGTGAAACTTCTTTTTTTTAAAGTTAATTTATTGAAGATTTATATGCTTATCATGGATAAGACTGAATTTTCTTGTTTTCAGCATTAGATAGTTGGTCGATAGAAAACCTGAGCCTACACTTTTACCGACCCAAGGGATTTTTAACCTCCCACACCACATAGACATGGTATGAGAGCAACTCGCCTTTGATGACGCTGTAACTTATACACAGTTATACACTTACTCCTCTTTGCGCTGGTTCTCCGACTGCTCCTTGAGCCACGCTTCCATCAGCGCCGTCCAAGTCTCGGCCCGGGTCCACGGGAATGTGACGTCACGCACGGGAGGCTGTGACGTCATGTTGGCGAGCAGCACAGTGAGCGAGGAGAGGTCCTCGAGAAGTTGAGCGGCGTTGGCTCGACCAGTGTCCGGGAAGGAAAACTGAAACATTCACAGCTTGTTGAGGTCTTACATCCTAGCAACATCTACAGGGTCCATACAGATGTGAAGATATGGAAATCAAGGCTATTTCAAGGGCTGTTTTTGTTTGGAATTCAAGATTATTTTCATTTGGATTTTCAGGAAAAAACGACAATAGCGAAGGGCGATTTCGGACTAATTTAGATCAGTGGAGACAGTTTGATTAATTTCAAGGCTTTTCAGGACTAAGTACCCAACATAGGTTAAATTCAAGGCTTTTCAAGGCCTTGAAACGGGGCAAATGAAGACTTTTTAAGGCATTTTAAGACTTTCCAGGCCCCGTACGGACCCTGTATATAGGTCATATCAGGAAGGAAAACTGAAACAGTCACAGTTTGTTTGTTCATTTATCTATTGGGGCTTTACATCCTAGCAACAGTTAAGGTCGTATGAGGAAGGAAAACTGAAACAAAACAACAAAAAGAGCTAAAATGATTCTTTGACGGAGATAAATTACAAGCAGGAAACCGGGAGATTGGCATTATTTTGCTATACATTTTTGGGAGATCTCCCGTCAAATCGGGAGACTTGGCTACTCTGAAAACACTGACTATATATCTCACCATGTATTGGATATCGGCGTATCCAGTGACGTTGGCCAGCTCACTAGCCAGAGCTGTATAGTTGAGTGCACAAAGGTCATCACGAAGGGACCGGAAGTCAGCCACCCGGACGCCGGCGCGGGACGCGAACGCGCCAGAATCCAGGTCACAGAAGCCACTGAAGTTTCCCGAAAATATTGTGGACATCTGGAAGAAGCAAAGGAGAGAATAAACATCGTATTTTGAATCCAACCAGGAGCGAGTCAGTTGAAAATCGTTTTTAATCTAATATACTGAGAATATATTAATAGAAGTTAGCATGAATTTATGTAATTAACTGTCACATTCCATTGGCACAATTTCGTAAAGCATATGCTTAGTTTGTTGGGGGTTTTATTGCCTAGGAACATCTAGGTTATATCAGTAGGGGTATCGCCTTGTGATAGAGCGCATTCATGGCCACCTTTATAGTGCTGCCCCACTGGGAGACCAGCCCACCGGTACCAAGACCTGATATCCCACTCAGTCACATTATCCTGATACTGAGCTGACCAGTCCTTACCCATTCATATTAATGCCAAGCATCAGGCTAGGTAGCGACAAGTATCAATTTTGTAAGTCGTTGGTTTGACTCGGCCGGGTTTTCCTTACCTCCGACCTTCCGCACGAGAAGGCAGCACGCTCATCGATTTGGCGACCGCGTTCTACTTACTGTTTGAGGGCTAAACATTGCTTCATACATGAACGCCTCGACCAGCAGGTGGACATCTGGCAGCAGTTTGACCAGACGCCGGGCTTCCTGCCCATTACCCAGACTTTCGACAAGGGTCATGTTCCGACCTACAAGACACAACATCATCCGGCACTTTATTTCACCACCTGGGTTGAAAAGGGATTTTCGGCATCCTACAAGGTCATGATGATGTATTCGCTAATTCTCCTATTCGACAAAATGATGACATGCAGTGAGCAGGTGAGGTTGCTTTAATCCAGGTGTCATCCTGCACGAGAAGCCTGCGCTCTACCGACTTGGTAGGTACAAGATTCACCCCGTACTGCTGCAGTAGGGGTGCAAACCAACCCTATGTAAAAGGTGGCGAAAATGCGGGTCAAAGAATTGAGAGCCTAATTTCACAATCTAAGAAGCAACATTTATTCTTTACATATGTATTATTGAGAGCCCGCTACCTTTGAGTTGAAAAATATAATATAATATTTAGTTTAATAAGATTTAAAAGTGAAATCGACGGCGTTCTGCGGCCGCCATCTTGTCTTTTTGCATTCTCTCCCATTTCACCAACTCTGTGCCTATATAAGTATCCATTTGATACTGGAGCCACAGTTTCTAGGTGATGTTCCATACTAAAGCTATTTTCGCCCATATTTATATAAGGCTGATCTTCACCCGTGTACTACAAGTACCGGGTGAATCTTTTATCTACCGATTTGGGCGCCACGTCCGGTCCGACATGACAGTTCTTTTGGTTGAATGAGCATGGATGTCAAATAGACATCAGACTTAAGGACTGACATTATGCCTGGTACACAACTCCCATATACGATTCACGTGCTAAAACCCATTGGACGACATGACCCGACCCGACCCGATTCCCGACCCGATTCCCGACCAAAACTGAAACGACTGACCGCTCACATATACCGTTCTCGAACGGCCCGATTCATTTTTTAAATCTTATAAGATTCCAGTCTTAAGCCCTAAAACTGAGTTTTAAGTCGGGAATCGGAAGACTTACGTGTGTTAGGGGGTCACACACCTAAAGACTGAAACCGACGAACACTCAAACTTAGTCACGAAACGGGCAGTTTTAGGTTTTATACGGGAGGTGTGTACCAGCGTTTATTTATAATGGGTTTTTTTATCGAATGAACATGGGTGTCAAACTGTGAGACTGACATTATTATTATTATTTTGGTGGAAAGAGCATGGGTGTCAACAGGACACCAGTCTGTGGGACCTTGTTCTTTTGGTTGAGTGAGCATGAGCGTCGACAGGACACCAGATTCAGGGACCTTTGTTTTGTTGATGTTTTAAGTCTTAGCAACATCTAAGGTCATATCAGGACGGGTTGAGGGACCTTGTCTTTTTGGTTGAATGAGCATGGGTGTTGGCAGGACAGCAGACAGGACAGGACAGCAGCCTGCTGGACCAACAGTATTTATTGTTCTTTTGGTTGAATGAGCATGGGTATTGACAGGACACCAGACTGAGGGACTGACATTATTTACTATTGTTCTTTTGGTTGAATGAGCATGGGTGTCAATAGAATACCAGACTGTGGGACGACATAATTGTTCTTTTGGTTGAATGGGCATGGGTGTCCACAGGACATCAGAGTGAGGGACCGCGGCGCCGCCTACCTGCGAGTGGGGTGAGTGCGTGGAGCAGTGTGGCCGTCACCCGCTGGGCCTTGTAAACGAGGTCTCTCAGCCCCAGGCTCTCCGTGAGTCGCTGCAGTGTCTGATCCACTGTGAACCCAAACTCAGTCACCGTCTGCGCAATGCTGTAGATGGGCGTGACACAGAGTGAGCATTGATCAAAACAGGCATGATTACAGTTAGTAGGTTGTTGGAGTTTTACGTCCTGGCAACATCTAAGGTCATAGCAGGACGGGTACCGACTTGTCACAGTACACACTCAGGGCGATTTTATAGTGCTGCCCCACTTGGAAATCAGCTATATAACTTATACAACATGACGGTTGTAGATAGATTTGACTCCCCCTATTGACAGACCTGTTCCTTACCGCTGGTTTCTGAGGCTGGCCCACGTGATCCAATCTGAGAACAGCTCAGACCAGACCTGTTCGCTTTGCCAGTCATCGCGCATGCGGACAGTAGGCGGATGAGACGTCACGCGGGTAAGCAGGTCGGCTATGGACTTGGCGTGAGTCGTCAGCGCCGTCACATTTCCGGTTCCTGTGGTTTCTGACGTCATCTGTTGGTCAGAAATCGCTTGAATTTGTTCGGGCTTTTTATTTAGGAAATGTGGATAATACATGAGGTATAAAGGTTATACGAGTGTAGGTAGGCGGAAATGTATTATTGTTTATTAATTTGTTCTTGGGAGAAAATGCACACTATGCTGTCTTGTGTGATATTCACTGCGGATCTATTCACCCTATTCACGCAGGACCTAATTAGGCATCAGAACGAGGCTGAGTAAGCGTCGGTATTAGAAATGGCCATAAGACACTACTGTCTGCCGATGTGTATGAACTACTAGATAAATTAACATTTCTCGCCGTGAATATGGCCTATGCTGCCGACACGGCGTATATCAATCAATCAATCAGCTTATCCTGAGCCATGGTTGATGAAATGCTACCACTCCATCTACATGTGTGCTCGTTGTTGTATTTGTAGCCAGCACCTACATACATACATGTTAAAGGCCGCCTTCACGTATCTGATTGGCTGGTTCTATGTGGCTAACACTTATATTGCCGGCAGTTACAGTGTACCCGGATGTGGTACAAATCTAGTTGTGTCGCAGTTATTTATACAGAGTACTGCATCACAGTGATAGCTGTAATTTCATATTTTAAGACAGAATGAAAGATGGACAGAACAAAAGACAGACAGAATGAAAGACAGACAGAACGATGGACAGAATAAAAGACAGAGCGAAAGACAGAGCAAAAGACAGAGCGAAAGACAGGACAAAAGACAAGACAAAAGACAAGACAAAAGACAATACAAATGACAGCACGAAAGACAGAGCGAAATACAGGACAAAAGAGAGGACAAAAGACAAGACAAAGACAAGATAAAATCGACAAAAGACGAAACAAAAGACAAGACAAAAGGCAGGACAAAAGGCAGGACAAAAGACAGGACAAAGGACAGGACAAGACAAAGGACAGGACAAAAGACAGAACAAAAGACAGAACGAAAGACAGAACGAAAAACAGAACGAAAAACAGAACGAAAGACAGAAACACAGAACGAAACACAGAACGAAACACATGATGAAAGACAGAATGAAAGACAGAACAAAAGACAAAACGAAAGACAGAACAAAAGACAGAACAAAAGACAGAACAAAAGACAGAACAAAAGACAGAACAAAAGACAGTATGAAAGACATGATGAAAGACAGAACGAAAGAAAGAACGAAAGACAGAATGAAAGACAGAGCGAAAGACAAAATGAAAGACAGAACAAAAGACAGAATGAAAGTCAGAACGAAAGACAGAATGAGAGACAGAATGAAAGACAGAATGAAAGACAGAATGAAAGACAGAATGAAAGACAGAATGAAAGACAGAATGAAAGACAGAATGAAAGACAGAATGAAAGACAGAACGAAAGACAGAACAAAAGACAGAATGAAAGACAGAACGAAAGACAGAACGAAAGACAAAACGAAAGATGAATGAAAGACTGAACGAAAGACAGAAAGGAAGGAAGGAAGGAAGGAAGGAAAGCAAACTACAAGGACGGAAACCATGAAATACGTACAACGGCTAAGATGGCGTCGTATCCGCCTGCGTCCTTGAGCTGCTCGGCCACCAGGGTGTAATTGATGGTGCAGAGGCGCCCCCTGACGGGGGAGAAGTGCGCGGTGACGGACGCGGGCAGAGCTGTGAAGGCGCCGGGTTCACACAGGGCGCCCACATGACCAGCCGCCACGGCGCCAACCTAACAACAAACAGGGCAGCCTTAGTCTTTTCTGTTTGACTTTAAAGACAAATTTGGTTATAATTTTTGTTGTCAAATACAGAGGTGCCAAGTAGACACAGCATGACCGAAAGAGGGTGGGGGCCGAGAGGTCGCCCTCTTTGGACATTTTTAGAAAGAAATGACACAAAATGGTGCATTCTGGTGTGTTTTGACAAGATGTTGCCAGGACGTAAAACTCCCCCAAAACAATAGACAGTAATGCCGAGCACCAGGCAAGGCAGCAATAAGTATCAACATTAGAAGTCTTTGATCGGGGATGGGGAGCGGGGGTGGGGGGGGGGGGAGGGTGGACGCGGGAAGGGAAATTTAAATCGCTCAATTTCACATTTGAATCAGAAAAGCGCAATTTGCCAACTGTGCAGAGCAGATTAAAACTTACCGTGCTGTACCGGACTACCGACTCGTACAACAGGGCCTCCACTATGACAGGAATGTCCGGTAGAAGGCGCGCCAGTCGAGCCACTTCCGGTCGGCCTGGAAAGAGCTCCTCCAGGGTGAGATTCGCACCTGAAACGGAGGAAGGCATTCTACATAGCAGTGAGGTGTAGTGAGACTACCAACAAGGGGCGGGGCATTCAGATGGTTTAACTTAATAAGTGGTTAGTTTGAAGATCAGAGGTGTAGGCCTACTCACATAATCGGGATGTCTATAGAACTTAGGATTTACAGTGAGTGAGTGCGTGGATGAATGGGTGCATAATCAATGTCCTACCAATCAGCAATATTCAATGTCCTACCAATCAGCAATATTCAATGTCCTATTAATGCGCAATAATCAATGTCCTACAATCAGCAATAATCAATGATCTATCAATGCACAATAATCAATGTCCTACAATCAGCAAGAGTCAATGGTCTATCAATGCGCAATAATCAAAATCCTACCAATGCACAATAATCAATGTCACCCAATAATCAATGTCCTATCAATGTACAATAAGCAATGTCCTATCAATATGCAATAACCAAAGTCCTACAATCAGCAATAATCAATGACCTACCAATCAGCAATAATCAATGTCCTACTAATGTGCAATAACCAATGTCCTACCAGTGCACAATAACCAATGTCCTACCAATATCCAATAATCAATGCCCTATCAATGCACAATAATCATTGTCCTACCAATGCGCAATAACCAATGTCCTACCAGAGCACAATAATCAATGCCCTACCAATGTCCAATAATCAATGCCCTATCAATGCACAATAATCAATGTCCTACCAGTGCACAATAATCAATGCCCTATCAATGCACAATAATCATAGTCCTACTGATCCGCAATAACCAATGTCCTACCAGTGCACAATCAATGCCCTACCAATGTCCAATAATCAATGGCCTATCAGTGCACAATAATCATTGTACTACCAATGTCCAATAATCAATGCCCTATCAATGCGCAATAATCAATGTCCTACTAATGTGCAATAACCATGTCCTATAAGCAGCAATAATCAATGACCTACCAATCAGCAATAATCAATGTCCTATCAATGCCCAATAATCAATGTCCTACCAATGAGCGGGATGAGTTGCTCGTTGAGACTTTGCAGCAGGAGTCCTGTGACCCGCTCAGCCTTGTACAATGACGGACCCAGCGACATGGAGGCAGTCAGGTTGGCGAGCAGCGGCTCAAGCAGGGACACCTGGTCTGGAAGCCTGAGGGGGTAGATGAGGCAGGTGATGGTGAGAAGGACACACTGCTATGCAGGTATAGTCATGTTCACACAACCATTTACTGTTGTTGTAATTATCAATCTCTTTTTCGTACGTGACAGTGTATTTATGCTGCCCATAACAGATAAGTCTAATAACTATCTAATTTACTATCTAACGACATGGCGTGGGTGAAAGGATACTGTGACAAACCACAATGGGATGGGATGGGATCCTCTCCCTCAGGCCTGTATGTCATCTGCGTAGATGTACATAGTAGGCTAAGTTATCATATACAGGTTAGGAAAAAGCTTTGCAAATTTAAAAAAACTAATATAGAAACTACTAACACACAAAAACGCAAAAGGTTGGCCCGAGAAAGATCAGGTAAACACTCCTGAGTGCGGGACTAGACCAATCCAGTATCACAGCTGTCCAGCATTGGAAACAAGCACCCTCACGGGAGCTTATACATTATGGGCAGAATCAAAAAACTTGCCACAAAAAAAAACTTGTTTTCACCTCTGGACAGTAATAATAGTCTCATGGTGCTTGTCATTCCTGAAGTTTGAAATGTCTAACCTGATATCTTTATTTCTTCTAGCCCAACTAACCCACACAAATAGCTTATATGACTGGGCACTAAAGTGTGACATGGAAACCAAAAGTGAAAACCTTCCAAATAATAGCAAAAAACATTCCAAATAATGGCAGAATCCATGTTTGTATAAAGGTTTACATGTGTATATGTCAGAGTTAAAAAAGAGGTATTTCACCACTTACAATTAAGCAACCAAGATTACGTCTTACAAGAAAAAAGTTGAACGAAAATATTTATTTTACAGTTTGGGTAAATGTATTCTGTTGATGTGTCAATTTTCACTTTTTCACTTTAGCATAAAATCATACAAGCATAATTTTTTTTTTTACATTTTGTGGAATAGATTAAATACATGTAGCATAGCTAACATACTTGCTACACCAAAACAAAAGCATTAATTATCACCATCGTAATGCGGAAAGCAAATATCTGGTGCCCAATTTCAGAGAATTACCGGATGAAATACTTTCGCCTAATATATTTAATCCGGAACAAGAAAGGGAAAATTAACTGATGAACTACAAGACTGATATATCAAAAATAAAATAAAATAAAAACATTCCACAAGTGTTAAGGTGACCTACTTGGTGAGCCCTCCGTCTGTTCCCCAGCCATCTGTTGTAGCCCGTTCGGCTATTGCTGTCCAGGAGAGGGCCGATACCCACGCCATTAGGGCTTGGTCGATGCGGGGAGGAGCGCCCTCCAGAAGGCCTATGACGTCACGCACGCCCTTTGCACTCTCTACCAGCCGGGTGAGGTTAGACGGGCCGTCCATTGGTGACGTCAGCTGAGAGTATTTAAGGTCATAATTAGACTTAAAAATTGATACGAAAGTGGAATTGCTGCTAGCCCAATCCATTTTTAACACTCTTTTGTTTTGAATTAAACAATTTTTAATCAGGGGCGGGCGATTTTTCAGGCACAGGCGCGGACTATCTCCAATTTCTTCCTTTTGTTTGCTTTGTGGTGTGATGTCAGAGAATGGGCTATTTCAGTTCGAACCCAATACATAGGAGCTGATTTGTCTTTAACTATTACATCATGTTATTACATCATGTTATTACACCAATGGCTATTACTAGTAGTTCCAAGTGCACTGCAGTTGGGATTTCTACGGATTTAATATTTTATAAGGTTGATCCTTATAAGCTACCTTACTAAAATCATACCGATTAATTTCGGCATGCACATCAAAATGCTGGATACCATAGGTTTCAGCAATAACAAGTTCTATTAAATGGATGTTACCAGGCCCGGTGGCCCAATCGCCAGAGCGCAGGCCTCGGGAGTTCGGTTTGCTTGCAATCGCTTGTGACCACCTTGCGACCACCAAACAAGGAAGGTTGCTAGGTAGTCGAAAGTGAACACAATTTTTCAATGCGCCCACCTGTACCTTTGCTTGCTCATGCCCATCGCTTTTGAATAACTTGAATAACTTGAATAACCGGTCATCGACTGGTCGCCAACCACCCTCCAAAATTCGGCCATGATCGCCTACTAGTCGGCGATCGATCGGCGACTGATCCCCAACCATTGTTTTTCCTGACTTTTTTTTTGCTTTGGTCGCAAGGAGGTCACTGGCTTTTAGTTGCAAAGTGGTCGCAAGCCGTATTGTGACCGAGGCCGTAACTTCGGTCTCCCCAGAAGTGGCGTATGCTGTGAATTGCACCTACCAGCTTCTCGAGTTCCAATGCAGCGAACTTGTCGCTGATTTCCTGTGCGAGCGCCTTCCAGTCCACAGAGCAGAACTGGTGACGCGACAACCAGAAGGTGTCTGAGAGGTTCGCTGGAACCACAAACACATCAGGGTCCAGGTCATCAGCACACAGTCCGGCAGCGTCACTCATCAGGAGCAGTTTCAGCTACAAGGAAAAGGACACATACAAAGAAAGATTGGTTAGCGCCAACATGATTACGCTTTAAAAATAATAACAGTAGTTCACATTTGTAATGGATGGACCGGGAAGTATCATCCCATGGGGTATGAAAGGACAAAGGATACATCCAGGGTCCGTACACTTGTGAAGATACGGAATTCAAAGCTATTTCAAGGCTGTTTTTGATAGGAATTCAAGACTCTATTTTCATTTTGGTTTCATGGATCACACGCGATGGCTGAATTGGCAAGAGCGAAGGCTTCTCGTGCGGAAAGTTCCTGGCCGAGTCAAACTAATGACTTACAAAATTTATGCTTGCTGTTAACTAGCCTAGTCCTCAGCATTACTAGGATAAGGCAATAATTGGCTAGCTCATTATCAGGATAATATGGCTGTGTGGGAAATTGGGTTATGGTGCCAGCCGCCTGGTATCCGGTGTGGTAACACTATAATAACGATGCCATGAGCGTGCACTGTCCCAAGTCAGGACCCATCCTGGTTGGTTGGTTCGTGGGGCTTTACGTCCTGGCAACATCTAGGGTCAAATTAGGATGGGCACCGACTTGTGACAAGTTGCACTCAAGGCGACTTTATAGTGCTGCCACACTGGGAGACTGCTCAGTCACATTATCCAGACACTTAGCCAATCAGTCCTTGCCCTATCCTAATAATGCCGAGCGCCTGGATAGGAAGCGACAAGTCTAAATTTTTACGTCATTGGTTTGACTCGACCACTAAAGTAATAACGTTAACAATTAACAAGGAATGTATGTAAAGTTTGAATTTTTCTCTAATCAAGAGGCAGGATAACAAAACCCACCAAAATGACATTAAATACAAAACATCCCAAATCAATGAATAAGGAACATGTGACACCCAAGCTATTATTTATTTAAAAATAATATAGGCATTAAAAAATATATTCATGATTTTTTATTTTCCAGAATTTTCAAGGACCTTTAGACAAATTCCAGGCCTGGGATCTTGAATCCTCAAATTCTAGGACTTTCCAGGTTTTCAAGGAACCTGCAATATACACAGGCCTACCTACCTTGTCAGGCTTCGTTAGCAGAGTGTTGAGCAGGACATCAAACACGACAGGCGCACTGTGAACAAGTCGCACCAGATTCGTCGTCGCTGGTCGGCCTCCGAGTAGGTCGGCCGTCGTCAGGTTAGCCCCTGCGCATAGTTACAGAACACCACACTCAGTCTGACATCTAAATGACGCTTCCACTTTAATTACAGACATCATATGGTTCTTTGTTACCTCCATGATGAGATCAATGATACTGTGATAGGCCATTTATCGTCCTAAGGACAAAATACTATACATCGTGAATTTGCTCCAATCCAGGGGTCTTCCCTGCTTTATTTACCAATATAAGCATGGAGTGTTATTATTTATGTATGATTTGGTGCGAAACAGACTGCTGATGACATTTGCAAATCGGTGTCATTATAATTGTGATATCACTGGCTCACATGAAACAAGACAAGCAAACTTATTTTATATAGCAGCTACAAAGTCAAAGTTTGTCAACAAACTCCCATCATCATCATCATGCTGTCGGTCGCGATGCGACAAAGACTGCTTTCATTACTTGACTGCTGCTCTCCATTTAGCTCTCTGCTGTGAGAGTTGCGTCCATGAGTCAGTCTTAATGTCTCTCAGCTTCAGGTTTCTCTTGATACATTTCATGAAAGCTGCCTGCAAAAGAGTTGAAGTGCTGCTGGCTTTTGCAAGTTACCAGCGGCACTCTCTCAGGGAGCAAATAGAGGTTTCACACCGGCAAGATCATGTCAAGACAGGCGCAAAGCTATTTGTCCCTGCAGTGGCTGGTCGGGAGATGTTGGGAGTTCCATACATCAACCGCCTTTAATGCTGCCACAGTGACATGGTTTTCTGTTTAGGGTTTGCTCCCTTAGCCTTCGGTTCTGTCAAGAACCTGTACCACAAGACAGTGGTTTACAACTCTGCAGTTTACAAACTCCCACTGTACGCATATCCCACTATTTGGAATACATGGTGCCGTCATTGAGGTGAACGTCTCGCGATCATGTTTTAAACACGGGATCAAATCTTCGTATTAAGTGAATATGCAGATACAGTGAACTGCAACAACATATTGTGTAGCGATTGTTACCCTGGGCCATAAAAATGACTTTATAGTGCTGCCCCACTGAGAAATCAGACTGCCGGCACCATGACCCAATATCCCACTCAAATAACATTATCCTGATACTGAGCTAACCAGTCCTTGCACTATCCTATTAATGCTGAGCGCCAGGCTAGGTAGCGACAAGTCTCAATTTTATAAGCCATTGGTTTGACTCGACTGGGAAGCGAATTCCCGAGTCCTGAATGTGTTTTCCCTTGGACACAAATATATAATTGTGAGATTGATTGTCTGCTTTTACATGTAAAATTGATGGTCTGAATAAATAACAAACAGTTCTCGTTGTGAATATAGCCTATGCTGCCGACATGGCGTAAAGCAACCACCAATCAATCAATCTCCAGCACGTGAGGCTCAACCCTTACCGATTCGGTCACCGCGCCCAGTGGGACCTTCTAACATGACAAAGGTCAGCGTAAAGGAGTGAGGTTTTATATACATGTCATTCCCATCGGGAAAAATATACCAGCCTGATATTTGCGTAGAATCCACACCCCACAGTGGTCGATTCCAACAAGACCACGGGGTGTGTGGAGAGGGGGTTACAAATAAACACTCACGGACTAGTGGCACCATCTCGCGGATGAAGATGGACATGAGAGCGTTGGCCTTGTTGATGAGAGAGTCGAGGCCGAGGAGGGATGTTACGTTGCGGGCTGTCTCCTCCAAACCAGACAGGCCTGACCCGAACAGGCCCGGAAGACTGTGGGAGATTAAGGGTTAAGTGTTAAGCAGAAATTCCATTGACGTGCAGCACATTATACAACATACGATAGGCAATACGCAATGTGCAACAAGCAATATGCAATACGCAACTAGCAATATGCAAAGAGCAATACGCAATGAGCAATACGCAACGAGCAACACGCAATGAGCAATGCGCAATGAGCAATATGCAACGAGCAATACGCAATGAGCAATACGCAACAAGCAATACGCAATGAGCAATACGCAATGAGCAATATGTAATGAGCAATATGCAACAAGCAATACCCAATGAGCAATACGCAACAAGCAATACACAATGAGCAATATGCAACGAGCAATATGCAATGAGCAATACGCAACGAGCAATACACAATGAGCAATACGCAACGAGCAATACGCAACGAGCAATATGCAACAAGCAATACACAACGAGCAATATGCAACAAGCAATATGCAATGAGCAATACGCAACAAGCAATATGCAATGAGCAATACGCAACAAGCAATACGCAACAAGCAATACGCAACAAGCAATATGCAACAAGCAATATGCGACAAGCAATACACAACAAGCAACACGCAATGGGCAATACGCAACGAGCAATAAGCAACAAGCAATATGTAACAAGCAATAAGCAACAAACAATACACAACAAGCAACAAGTGAAATTGAAATATAAGGTATGAAATATGGCTTCAGTGACATGCATGCGATATGCAAGTATTTGACAATGGGACATGTGAGTTGTGATATGTGATATGCAAGTATGTGACAATGGGATATGTGACATGTGATATGCAAGTATGTGAAAATGGGATATATGACATACGATATGTATTTGGATTACTATTCCTTTATAAATTATATGTTTCGCTGTGGTGGAATGGAAACAACAATCTTGACTTGTAATTAGCATTATTATTCCTTTATATATTGTAGGGTGAGTGGGTGGAAACTAAAGAAGAGCAGCCTCACCTCTCGACCATCCCCGGGTCCTGGAGGAGTTGTGCTAGTCTGCTGATGGAGGCGTCCCAGGCCATCTCCTCCACCCAGGAGGTGTCCACGCCTGGCAGGCCACCTGCTAGGAGGACCTGTGATAGGGCCCACCCCTTCTGTGATGTCAGCAGAAGTGACGTCATGTTCAGCGTGCTGCCCTCTGGAGGAGCGCGGCGTAACTGTGCGTACATAGTACAAAAGGGTGGGTTTTAGAGCTGCATCGATGAAAACTTCAAATTTTCAAAACCAAAGCAGTTATCTAGATTTGATTCTATATATCTAACTTAACTACGAGTGCACTTATCAAACTTTTGTCAGCATATGGAATGGAATACCGAGCCAATTTAATAGAACGTGGGACTGCAGAAACGTATGGTGTCAGACTCAGAGTTTTGGCGTGCTTGCCTAAATTAATTTAGTACCTTTGTACTTCAAATATCTTAAAAGTTAGCCATTTAAAATAAAAGTTAGTTCAAACTAAAGTAAGGTAGATTATAACGATCAACCTAATATATTTATCACATAAAATTTCATAAATTCAAAACCATTGGACTACGCAACTTTAATTATAGGTCGTCTGCTGTCATTCAAATAGGGTTGGGCTTAATTAAAGGTTGTATGATGTCATTCAAATATACCCATTTCAATGTTTACAAACATTGTATATGCGCACGAAGCTTGGCTGCAGAATGAAGGCACACTGCCATTGAGTGTCAATATGCTCATTGCAAAACGTTAGTTTTATTCAAAATTAATAGAAATCTAGAATCCGAACCTTATAAATTTAATATAATCTGTTTGGTAAGCATGTCATCTGTTTGTGTGCTAAGCGGTTTGTGTCTAGGTGGTGTAGTTTTAGAGATATTTCACTTTTTCTGTATGAAGATTGCTCACGGCCATTGACAATGCATTGAGTTTGCCGGTTCGCGCAGTGCAAAACGTTAGTTTTATTCAAAATTAATAGAAATCCAGAACCCGAACCGTATAAATTTAATGTAATCTGTTCGTTAAGCATGTTATCTGTTTGAGTGCGAAGGGGTTTGTTTCTAGGTGGTGTAGTTTGAGAGATATTTCACTTTTTCTGTAAGAAGATTGCTCACGGCCATTGACTACTCACTGAGTTTGCCGATACGCGCAGTGCAAAACGGAACTTTTATTCAAAATTAATAGAAAAGCAGAATCCTAACCTTATAAATTTAATATAATCTGTTTATTGAATGTTTTCTATGTGTGTTCCAAGCAGTTTGTGTCTAGGTGGTGTGGTTTTAGAGATATTTCACTTTTCCTGTATGAAGATTGCTCATAGCCATTGAGTTTGCAGTGTGACTGTGTGTCATCCTGCAGCCAAGCAGCGTGCGCACTGACCTAAATACTCATGCTGACGTCATATGAAATAGGTCTATAAGGTGGGGCTTAATTAAAGGTTGTATGCAAATAGGGTGGGGTTTAATTCAAGGTCGTCTGCTATCATTCAAATAGGGCAGGGTTTAATTCAAGGTTGACTGCTGTCATTCAAAAAGGGTAGGGCAACTATTTGAATGAGAGCAGATGACCTTGAATTAAACCCCGCCCTATTTGTGTAAATACCTAGATATCTGTAACATTTATGGTCGGAAGACCAGTGCTATGGCACTGACAATAGATATATATTTGACAAATAAATTCATTAACCAAAAAGAAAAAGAGTAATGTAAATAAGCAAATAATAAAAGGGAGGGCAACAATTAGTAGCAACTACTCTAATGTATGGGGCTGAGACATGGACAATCTCTAAGAAAATGTACAAACGTTTAGCAGCATTTGAGATGTGGACTTATCGAAGGATGATGAAAATATCATGGACAAAGAAGATCACCAACAAAGAAGTTCTCAGAAAAATTAAAAATAAGAAAAGCTTGTTTGCCACTATACAGACAAAGAAACTTATTTATTTTGGCCACATCATTCGTCAGAGTTCAATATACCGTACATTGTTGGAAGGGAAGGTGAATGGCAGCAGAGGGAGAGGGAGACCAAGAACGTCATGGTTTACAAATATTTCACAGTGGACAGGCTTGAATTATTCACAGTCTATCAGAACAGCACACCATCGGGACAAGTGGAGAACCATTGCATCCAACCCTTGACTAGAGGACGGAACTATTGATTGATTGAACAATTAGACACTCACAATCCCCAGTAGTTCATTGACGTGGAAAAGCCCTTGGAGCTCCTGCACCAAACGCTCATCACTCAGGCTGCAGAGGGAGTCATGTGCCTTCACGAAGCGGCCAATCATGTCACGTGGTACATCCAGGGAGCTGGGTGGCAGGTCACACAGCGAGCCAAGGTCACCCCTCAGCGACACTGCCACCTATAGGCAGAACAGAAAAGCATGACAGTCTCCCACGGTGCATAGCAGTCTACATTGAGAGCATTGACAGTCTACCACAGTGTACAGGAGACTGTGTTGACAGTCTACCACAGGTTTCAGAAGACCGCATTGACAGTCTACCACAGTTTACTGAAGACAATATTGACAGTGTACTGCAGTGTACATAAGTCTCCATTGCATTCACTGCAGTGCACAGAAGTCTGCATTCAGTCTACCAGTGTACAGACATACACTAACTGTCTATTACAGTGCAAAGAAGTGTGTATTAGAAGTCTATAACAGTGTACAGAAGACTGTGTTGACAGTCTACCACAGTTTACAGAAGACTGTATTGACAGTCTACCACAATGTACAGAAAACTGTATTGACAGGCTATAACAGTGTACAAAAACTGTATTGGGAGTCTATAACAGTGTCCAGAAGACTGTACTGATAATCTACCACAGTGTACAGAAGACTGTATTGACAGTCCATAACAGTGTACAGAAACTGTATTGACAGTATATAACAGTGTACAGAAAACTGTATTGACAGTCTACCACAGTGTACAGAAGACTGTATTGATAGTCTACCACAGTGTACAGAAGACTGTATTGACAGTCCATAACAGTGTACAGAAAACTGTATTGACAGTCCATAACAGTGTACAGAAAACTGTATTGACAGTCCATAACAGTGTACAGAAAACTCTATTGACAGTCTATAACCGGGTACAGAAAACTGTATTAACAGTCTACCACAGTGTACAGAAGACTGTATTGATAGTCTACCACAGTGTACAGAAGACTGTATTGACAGTCCATAACAGTGTACAGAAAACTGTATTGACAGTCCGTAACGGTGTACAGACAACTTTATTGACAGTCCACAACAGTCTACAGAGACTGTATTGACAGTGTACCATAGTGTACAGAAGACTGTACTGACAGTCTACCACATTGTACATAATACTGTATTGACAGTCTACCTCAGTGTTCAGAAGACTTTATTGACAGTCCACAACAATGTACTGAAGACTATTGACAGTCTACCACAGTGTACATAAGACAGTATTGACACTCTAGCACAATGCACAGAAGATTGGACTGACAGTCTACCCCCAATGTAGAGAGGGCGCATGCGTGCGGGCCTACCTGTTCAGGTGAGTTGACAGCTGTGGCGATGAAGGTCTCCAGGAGGATGGGGAGGTGCGGCAAAACCTGGAGGAGGCGGGTCAGCTCGGGCCGCCCTATAGACAGCCGGCTCAGCGTCTGGTTCCGCCCTGGAGAGGTGACATTTAGTGTCCAGTAAATAGGTCATTTACAGCGTCCACTAAGTAGGTCATTTACAGTGTCCAGTAAGTAGGTCATTTACAGTGTTCAGTAAGTAGGTCATTCATGGAGTCAGCACTACAAGCAAGGTTTAATAGTGCCCCGTTTTTTAAATGGAATAATTTTACCATATACAGTAAAGCCTCTCTAAATCGGAGGTTTTCCTGTGTATATATTATATATATATACATATATATAATATACACACAGTAAAACCTCTCTAATTCGAAGATTGTACTGTGTATGTAAGGTTTTACTGTGTATGTACCGATCAATTAGAATAAACAGTAACAAGAACATAAGAAAAAAAAGGGAAAAAAACCAAGACGAGCAGGCACCGATAAGTGCCTACGGTGCTGGTCGGGCAGGCAGTGACTAGGCAAACCAAGCCCAAGGTGGAAGGGGCCCCAGACGCCCCCTGGTGGATTGAACTAGAACCTGCCAATCTCGATGGTGATGCCAACTAGGGCATCTCAACTCTCCCACCCGAACCAGCCGTTAACCTGGTGGATCACACCTATCTCTAGCGGAGCCCACAACGGCTCCCAACATGATGCACCCTACACCCGTACATACGCAGTATATTATATATGGGTCGTTCTGAGAAGCTGGTACTAATAAGTCAAATAGTTATTATTTGCTGTTTATTAAGGATGGTAATAATACTACAACTTTGGTTTCCAGAACTTTTCGGATTTCAAAATTTCGGATAAAGGATTGTGGACCTGTATATCAGTGAAGCAGCACTATAAAGCTATGCATTGCCTAAAGGATGTACCCTTCCTGATATTACCACATGTGTTGCTAAGATGTACACCACACAGCTACGTACAAGCCTATGATATGTAAATAGGAGTAGGCTAGTCTAGTAGTAAGAGTAGGAAAAATAAAACACATATATGCCAAGAAAATCAAAACAAATTAACATAGACTACTAACCAGACCAACTGCTGCTGAAATGCAGGCAATCAAATACCTTATCAGCAGCTACTGTGTGATAAGATAACACCAACACTACAACTGGCCAGCATTGAAAACAAGCCTGGGTACCCGGGATTATATATGCTATGGACAGTATAAATACAGCCTGAATCAAAAAAAAAATAATTGTTTTTAAACCAAGACATTCAGCTAGATTTTATTCTACATATCAAACTTAAATACTGATGCATTTATTAATTATGGTCTGCACTACCTCTCAGCAGCCACAAGACAGGTAGCTGGGATGTGAATCAGGGAGCCTAGGTGTGTAATGTTAGCACACGGCCCGGATGCAAAGAGATTGGTTCAGTCCCGCTCTAGCCAGTATTTCCCATTTCATCACCCCCAGACACTGGTGCCGTGATCAGGATCCTGTAAAGCTTTGCGCTGTATGGTTGTGAACCTACCCTGTGTATGAGTGTTATGCATTGCCTGTATGTATAATTGTAAGCATTACAAGACTTACAATTCCAGGGGGACGAGTGTAGTGGTCTGCACTGACCTCTCAGGCAAGTAACCACATAGACAGGTAGGCGTGGGGAGTGTTTATATCAGGGAGCCTAGGTGGTTAATGGTTAGCACACTGGCCCGGAATGCAAAGAGATGTGGGTTCGAGTCCCGCTCTAGGTGCAGTATTTCCCATTTTCATCACCCCCACGACAGTATTTATTGCCACTTATAAAGGCATACTGAGTCAATTTAATTTTAAAAACCTGTTGGAATGTATCAATTTATTATACATGTACTATTAATTATGTAATTGTCTTGTAATTGTTGTCTACTCTATTTGTAATTGTTCTGAGATATGTCAACTAACTACTGTAACATCCAACTGTTAGTTCAGGTCCTTGAGGCAGGCAGTGAGCGACCTGGGGAGTGAACTGGTCTGCTACTAGGCAGGCCCCTTTCTGTTTCCGACTTCTCCCTCCAGGTGCTGCTGCCATCGCCCTGCATCTGCCCAGTTCCTGGTGTCAGACTTTTTGCGTGCTTGCCAGAACTAACGTTGCATGCTTGCGCTTCCAAAATATCTCAAAAGTTAGCCATTCAAAATAAAAGTTACTTCAAACCAAAGTAGGGTAGACTATCCGTCAAATTAATATATTTATCTCTGAAAAATCATACTAACTCAAAACGATCGGATTATGCAACTATAATTGTATATTTCATCGTAATAAAAAAGAAATTAAAAGATTTGTAAAAAAAAAAAAAATTCTTTTTAAATAAAATAATTTAAAGAAATTTAATTGGGGTCTCACCAACGATCTTCTCGAGATCCGAGGTCAGGAGGCGCAGAAAGAGTTCCGCTTGAATGGCTACGGTGGTCATCCCGGCGTCTTCTGTCTGGTTCAGGAGGACCTTCTCCAGGGAGGAGAGCAGGGCTTGTAAGGGCACTCTGCGTTAAGACAGAACACAAGAGCCTTGAAGCATCCTGTACACAGCTTACCTTCAGTACAAGCCCCAGTTCTACTTTGTATGAAGCGATCTTTTTGTGAGTCAAGCTAGTAATAGATTTCCTCGGGGATGGCGTGTGGGGGGGGGGGGGGGAGAGGTAGTAAACTCCCACAGCCATCTTCCTGTGACATGGCTGCTGAACAACCCATTAGAAAAAGTATCGGAAGGCTGGGTTTTGGAAATAACCGCATGATTTTGTAATCTAAGTGTTATATATATATATATAGTTCAAATGCTTATTTATCACTACCCGCTATTTTTGCGGAAAAACTATGAAATCATATAGATAGATTAATAGTCCGATGAAATATGAAATTTTCAAAACCAAAACAATTATCTAGATTTGATTTTTACATATCTAACTTAGATACTGATGCACTTATTGAACATTTGATTCTGCATAGAAGGGAATACTGAGTCAATTTAATAGAACATGTTACTGTAGAAGTCTATGGTGTCCGAGTTTTGGCAAGCTTGCCAAAATTAATTTTCCATGTTTGCACTTCAAATATCTCAAAGGTTTACCATTCAAAATAAAAGTAACTTTAAACTAATGTAAAGTAGATACTAGTGATCGATCTAATATATTTATCTCAGAAAAATTACAGAAACTCAAAATCATCGGACTATGCAAGTTTAAAAGTCACATCGAGAGCTTTCTGGGGTCGCCATCTTGTGGTTTTTTTTTACATTCTCTCTCCATTTCTCAACTTCACACCAATATAGATAAACACTGCACACTGGAATCACTACCTCCACAAGTAATTCCTACTGAAGCAGCTATTTGCTCAGATTTAAAAGAAAATGTGACAAAAACTCTAAATCAACGGAGCATGTAAATTAAATGTATTAGATACTCTTGCAAATATCAAACATAACCCCCGGAGTAAAAATGAATAAATAAATGGAAGGGTACTACGATCATCGCAAAGCCCCTAGATGTTGCTAGGACGTAAAACCCCAATAACCAACCGTAACCATGATTAAACTATATTAACCTACTAAAGCCCGGTACACACCTCCCGTATAAAACCTAAAACCGCCCATTTCGCGACAAAGTTTGAGTTTTAGTCGGTTTCAGTCTTCAGGTGTGTGACCCCCTATCACACCAATGCCTTCCGATTCACGACTTAAAACTCAGTTTTAGGTTTTATACGGGAGGTGTGTACTGGGTTTTATGAGATTAGAAAATTGAATTGGGCAGTTTTAGTTGGGAAACGGGACGGGTCGGGTTGTAACGGGTACCGTCAGGCAGTCAGTTTTAGCGTGTGAATAGTATACGGGAGGTGTGTACCAGGCTTTACTCACTCAATATGCCACACCTGAGATTAGCATGAAGACCTATTCAAACACAAAGCCCCACCCTACATCCCACCATCACCCTTTCAACGAGTATGTCACCTCTAGAAAGATAATCAGTTATGCCCCCCCCCCCCTATACAAATGCTTACCATACTAGTCTAACAGAAGTACCTCCCTATGTTTCTTTTTTCTCTTATTTCTTACCTGTCATTCCTTACATATCGATGCTTTGCTTGTTGTCTTGTAATTGTCTATCTATATTGCTGTAAATTTGTTTAGTGTGTAGTGGCAATTGTAATTAGGGCTGGAAGACCTGTGTATAAACCACTGACAAACATGTTATTCAGAGGAATAAAAACACTTCAACAACAAAAAAACATGCGCGTCCACTCACTGCGTCAATGGGTCCGCCTTGGCGACCTGCTGCAGTAGTTCGCCGATTCGCCGCGTGGTGGCGTCCCAGGCGGTACTGTTCAGCCAGGCTGTCCACTTCCGGCCGAGCTGGGGCGGGGAGGTCAAGGCCGTCTTGAGCAGCTCGGACAAGTTGCTCACCTTGGTGACGAGTTCCGTCATGTTAATCGGCTGGGGTGTTGTGGGAGAATTTAGCTGCAACGATATGAAGACAATCTTTTTTGGGGTGTTTTTTCTTATTATTATTTTCCCCTTTTTTGCCAAGAATATGGGCCTTTGTTGTCGACATGGCATTAAACTGAAAATCAATCACAATAAGCTCCCCGTGGTTGGTTTGTTAATGTACATGTGTGCATGTATTTATGCATGGATGCATGTACACATGCGTGTGTGCATGTGTACATGCAGGCGTTTGTGTGTATGTGTGCTTGTGTGTACGCATTTTTGAGTGTATGCATGTATGTATGCATGTATATGTGTATGCATGTATATGTGTATGCATGTATACATGTACATAAGTATGCAAACATGGAAGCATGTACGTAAATATGCAAGCATGTACGTAAGCATGCAAGTAAGTACGCAAGCATGCAAGCATGTACATAAGTACGCAAGCCTGCAAGCATGTACGTAACAAGCATGCATGTATGCAAGCATACATGTATGCAAGCATACATGTATGCAATCATGCAAGTATGCATGTACACAAGCATGCATGTATGCAAGCATGCATGTATGCAAGCATGCATGTATGCAATCATGCAAGTATGCATGTACACAAGCATGCATGTATGCCAGCATGCATGTATGCAAGCAAGCATACAAGTGTCATGGGGGTGATGAAAATTGGAAATATTGCGCCTAGAACGGGACTCGAACCCACATCTCGTTGCATTCCTGGCCAGTGTGCTAACCATTACACCACCTAGGCTCCCTGATATCAACACACTACCCATGCATACCTGTCTATGTGGTTATTTGCCTGAGAGGTCAGTGCAGCCTACTACACAAGTATGCATGTACACAAGTATGCAAGCATGCATGTAGGCATGCATGTATGTATTACGCATGCATGTATGCATGTACGCATGCATGTACGCATGCATGTACGCATGCATGTATGCATGCATGTATGCATGTACCCATTTATGTATGTATGCATAAACACATTTTTCTTCTTGAAGGTTTATACTGCCTATCATGGATAAGTCTGAATAGACTTGTTTTCACCAATAGACCGTTGGTCGATAGAAAGCCTGAGCCTACACTTTTACCAACCCAAGGGATTTTTAACCTCCCATACCATGTAGACATGGTACCAGAGCAACTGGCCTTTGATGACTCTGTAAGTTATAATCAGTGGGTGAAATTTAAATTGGAAGAGGTGACGGCATGGGAAATCAAACCATCAACCTTCAGATTAGGAGTCTGACCTAGAAAAAAGTCAGACACTAACCACTCCACCACAGAGAACACCACAATGCGCATGTATGCATGTAACCAACCACTCACCTCCTTTGCAATGGCGCCAACACCGATCAGGCCGTCCAGCTCCTCGGCCAGTCGCTGGTAGTCCACGGTGCACATTGTTTCCAGCACCCTCCGGAAGGGGGCAGCACTCGTCTCAGGCACATCAAAGATGGCGGACGCGTTGCTACAGATCGACGCCATGTCTCCAG
The DNA here is from genome assembly GCA_030323885.1 of Branchipolynoe longqiensis. NCBI lineage: Eukaryota > Metazoa > Annelida > Polychaeta > Phyllodocida > Polynoidae > Branchipolynoe > Branchipolynoe longqiensis. The sequence continues at coordinate 69,653,905 of CM059192.1, read as the reverse complement.
CATACAGACCTTGTAACTGGAGAAGTAAACATGGGAGTATGGCGTCAGTGCATTTGTTGTTCTTGTTGAGGGCTTTACGTCCTAGCAACAGCTGGGGTCATATTAAGGCATGCACCAACACCAAAGGTTTCACTCTCCTTATGTGAACCACTGTGAAAGTGTGAAACACACGACCAGTGGAGGGGATTGAGGGGGGGCGGGTTCTGGATGAAGCTGTGAGTAAAGTCATGTTGGGGCGACTGTGTGAGGGTCAACGGTTTACAAAGCTAGTTGGTTTGGATGGAGCGGGACGTAGCTCAGACAGTAGTGTCCACCTGTGAAGGTGTCGGTCATCCAATCGATCCTGCCCAGTGGACACATTTGCAGTTTGGGCTATTTTCCGTTCCAACCAGTGGTTCACAACTGGTCTACAACTGGTATGTGTTGTCCTGTCTGTGGGAAAGTGCATATAAAAGATCCCTTGCTGCTTATTGGAAAGAGTAGCCTATGTGGGGGCAGTGGGTTTCCTCCAAAGAAATATGTCAGAATGACCATATGGTTGACGTCCAATAGCCGATGATAAAAATCTATGTGCTCTAGAGGTGTAGTTAAATCAAACAAACTTTCTTCTTTTTTTTAGGTGGTTTGGGGGCATCCCCCCGAAAAAAAATCTGTGCTTTTATTCCATCATTTTCGTGATATTTGGATACACATTTCATTCATTTTATTTCTGCTTTTTTATTTTGTTAGAGGGGACAGAAAAGCACATACCACAACCTTTGGTGAACCAGTTGTTGACTAACGTTGATTTGTAGCCCGATTTAGCGCTTGGTAAAAATGTCCTCCTTTGACTGAACTTATTTTCCTATTAACTGCATAGTAAAACCTCTCTAAATCGACCGACCTTGGGACCGACTTTAAGTGGTCCATTTATGGAAGTGGTTGGTTTACGGAGTTAGAATATCATTGCAATGGGACCCACATAACGTGATCGATATAAGGGAGTGGTCGGTCTGTGGAGGTGGTCGGTTAGAGAGGTTGCACTGTATATCGAATCCAGAATCAGTCATTTCCAATGTATGCATTATAAAATCTAGGTCATGTTTAGTCAACTTGCATTAATCCTTCCCCATTTACACACAAAATCTCACTAACTGACCAAAACATAAAACAACCATAGAAGAGATATTTCTAACATTTTCTGCTTTTGGTTGAAGGGGAGGGGTGCGTACAAAAATTAGGTTCAGAATCATTTATCCAATATTCCCGCAAATCTGACATTAGATGTTGGGAACAAAAATAGTATAAATTAAGGAGGGTTGACTGTAGACTACTTGTTCTGGGTGCAGGATCCAAGTACGGGCAATGACGGGAAGGGGTCTGTTAAATAAATTGGGTTCAATCATTTATCTATTATTCTCACTAATGTGACATTTGATGTTGGGAACAAAGTAGTCCAGATTAATGAGGGTTGACTGTATACCTGTTCTTGGTGCAGGATCCATGTTCGGGCGATGACTTCGGTAAAGGCCGGCAGGTCGGGGAGCAGGTTGACAAGTTTCGCCACTAGAGGGCGCGACATTGCCAGCTCAGAGACGCTCAGGTTGGCACCTAGTGAGAGAACCCAGAGATAGCAGTGAGTTGGTTGGTTGGTTGTTGGAGTTTTACGTCCTGGCAACATCTAAGGTCATATCAGGATGGGTATTCACTCATGGCGACTTTATGGTGCTGCCCAACAGGGAAATGGCCTGATATCCCACTCAGTCCCATTCACAGTGACTTCATAGTGCTGCCCCACTGGGTGACGAGGCCGTTGGCACCATGAAACAATATCCCACTCAGTCATTATCCTGACAATGGGCTAACCAGTCCTTGCCCTATCCTATTATTAATGCTGAGCGCCAAGCAAGGAAGCAACAAGTATCAATTATATAAGCTCCCGATCTTCCGTACGCGAGGCCCGCGCTCTACCGATTCGGCCTCCGCGCCTAGTGGCAGTGAGTTAGATCAAAGATTCAACCCTACCCAGAGCAAGGGTGAATGAATGACAACCATGCTTAACTTTGAGCAAAAACTACTTCAGTAGGAATTAACTGGAGGAGGGGTGGTTCCAGTTTGCAGTGTTTATCTATATTGGCTCAGAGTTGGTTAAATTTGGAGAGAATGCAAACAGACAAGAGGGCGACCACAGAATGCTCTCGATTTGACTTTTAAAGTCTAATAAGCTGTTTGATTATATTCTTCACTTCAAAAGTAGTGGGACGTTTGTTGTTGTTGTTTGTTACTTGGAGTTTTACAGCCTGGCAACAGCTAAGGGCACATCAGGATCAGGATCAGTACCAATTTGTGACAGTGCGCACTCATAGTGCTGGCCCCACTGAGAGACCAGGCCACCGGCACCATGACCTGATATCCCACTCAGTCACATTATCCCGACAGTGAGCTAAGCAATCCTTGCCCTATCCTATTAATGTCGAGCACCAAGCAAGGAAGCGACAAGTATCAATTTTATAAGTCATTGGTTTGACTAGGCTGGGATTCGAACTCCCGCACGGGAAGCCTCAGGGATGAAAGTGCTCTCCGGGAAAAAAAGCGGAAATGCTGATATTCTCCCATAGGTTTAGCATTGTCAGGGAATCGCGGAAAATTACCGTCGAATTTCATATATATTAGTATACGCTGAAAGTGCTGCACCATTTGAAGCATGTATTAATAGTGTATGCTGATAGTGCTGCGATGCTTAGAGCATTTATTAATATTAGTAGTATACGATGATAGTGCTGCGGCGTCAGCACCACATATTAGTATACGCTGATGGTGCTGCGGGATTGAAAAATCCCGGAAATCCGCGGAATCGCGGAGATCTTTCATCCCTGAAGCCTGTGCTCCATCGATGCGGTCACTGCATCCGGTCTATAGACACAGTGGCAATGTGATTTCGCTCTATTAAATGTTATATGTTAATGTATTTTGGATGGTCACGAACATGCATTGATAGCTTACTTCGAAGTGACGTCATCTGCTGAGTGAGCACGTCGATGACGTTGGAGACCTTGGTGACAATGTTTCCAGTTCCACTTGGGAGCCCCAGTTCAGAATTCAGTGTGTCTACATCCTTCGGAGACATCTTGCCCAGCACGGCCGGCAAGCTGAGGACAGTGAGCCAAAAAAGGATTAGAATTATTCGGACAATATTTGTTACATTTGTTGATTAAAGCTGCATAGTCTGATGAAAACATCAAATTTTCAAAACCAAAACAATTATCTAGATTTGTTTCTACACATCTAAAATAGATACTGGTGCATTTATTAAACATTTGTCATTACATAGAACGGAATACAGAGGCAATTTAATAGAACCTGTTATGGCAGACGCCTATGGCGTTAATACTGCTTGCCAAAATTAATTCTCTATGTTTGCACTTCAAATATCTCAAATGTTAACCATATAAAAACAGGTTAATTTATGTTTGTGGACTGTGAATGGAAATTGTGAATAAAAATGTCTTAAATGCCTTAAATGTCTTAAATGCCTTAAATGTTTAAAATGTCTCGAATGTCCCCAAAAAAGTTTGTTTTATTCAAGGTCTCTAGAGCACATTGATTTTTATCATCGGCTATTGGACATCAAGCATATGGTCATTCTGACATATTTCCTTAGAGGAAAAATGGCTACTCTTTCTGATAAGCTGCAAGGGGCCTTTTATATGCACTTTCCTACAGACAGGACAGGACATACTACAGCTTTTGATGAACCAGTTGTGGATCACTGGTTGGAACAGAAAATAGCCCAAACTGGAAATGTGGCTACTGAGTAGGATCAATCGGGAAATGTCTCAAATGTCCTAAATGTGCTAAATGTCTCTATAGGCGACCAGCGCCACACTTCTCTTACTCACTTCATGAGCATCCTGCTGGTGCTGACCTCTCTGCCCAGCGTCCACACGATGCGGTTCCAGGAGGGTGACCTCTGCCAGAGCCTGGAGGTCAGCTGGTACCTGGTGTCTGCGGTGTGCAGCACTCTGAGCAGTTCATCCGTAGCCTCCATCAGCGCAGAGATGTCGCCTGGCGCAGAGGTGTTGGACTTCAACTGCGGAGGGGTGCAGAGAATGGTTGGTTGTTAGAGTTTTATGCCCTGGCAACATCTAAGGTCATATTAGGATGCATACCGACTTTTGACAGTGCACACTCATGGTGACTTTATAGTGCTGCCCCACTGGGAAATTATGCCACTGGCAGCATGACCTGATATCCCACTGAATCACATTATCCTGACACTGAGCTATCCAGTCCATGCCCTATCCTATTAATGCCAAGTGGCAAGCAATGAAGCGACAAGTATCAGTTTTATAAGTCATTGGCTTGACTCGACCAGGAACCAAACTCCCAACCTTCCGCACGTGAGGCCCGCGCTCTATCGATTCGGCCAACGCGCCCTGTCCTTATTGTGACTGTATTATCACTCATGCCAAACTCTATCTTGCTTGGGTTTCATGTTCTAACAACATCTAAGGTCATATCAAACTGGAATTCAGACTAACCAATTGCTGGCATTTGTGTGAGTTAATTGGTGAATATCAAAGATCACGGATATCCGCGAAATGGCGGACATTTTTCAGCCCTGGTATATATTCTGGGGCAGGAATATAAGTATTAATAACCTCATCATCATCAGCATCATCATCATCAACAATTCTCTAACTGAGCTGCATAGGTGTACACTCACAACTTCCTCTATCCGTGTCAGGTCGACCACTCCGTCCAGTTGATGCTTCAGACGCGTGAAGTTGATGTTGCACATGTCAGACACGAAGAACCTGTATTGGATCTGCGCATGCTTGGGAATCTCCATGTGCGCCACATCACGACAGATGGCTGTGACGTCACCCGCCAGGAAGGTGGATAGCTGAAGTGAGATGGAGAACTGGATACATACACATGTGAAATACATAAACATAGTGTTATGATAGGATAAGTAAGGTTGCGCCAGCTCAGGTTACGCTATGACAGGCTAGGTTAGGTTATGAAACGCTAAACCAGGTGATAACAGGTTCGGTTATGACAGGTTATGTTATGACAGGTTATGTTATGATAGGTTATGTTATGACAGGTTATAAAAAAAAAACCAAAACAAACCGGTTATGTTATGACCAGTTATGTTATGACCGGTTATGTTATGATAGGTTAGGTTATGACATTTTAGGTTATGACATGTTAGGTTATGACATGTTAGGTTATGACATGTTAGGTTATGACAGGTTAGGTTATGACAGGTTAGGTTATGACAGGTTAGGTTATGACAGGTTAGGTTATGACAGGTTAGGTTATGACAGGTTAGGTTATGACAGGTTAGGTTATGACAGGTTCAGTTATGACAGGTTCAGTTATGACAGGTTCGGCTATGACAGGTTCGGCTATGACAGGTTAGTTGATTACAGGTTAGTTTATGACAGGTTCGGTTATGACAAGTTGTCATGACAGGTTAAGTTATGACAGGTTAGGTTATGACAGGTTAAATTATGACAGGCTATGTTATGACAGGTTCGGTTATGACAGTTTATGTTATGTCAGGTTAAGTTATGTAGTGATAGGTTAGGTTGTGACAGGTTAGGTTATAACAAGCTATCTTAGGTAGTGATAGGTTAGGTTTGTTTGTGAGAGTTCCCTGATGCAATCACCATATCCATGTCTACCCGACTCCTTGCCCGAGACACTCGCAGTGAGAGGTCAATGCAGACTACTACACAACTAGTCACTACAGGATAACCCCGTTAAACCAAACTTGAAGGGACCCTAGAAATTTTTTTGGATTAACCGATCAATGGTGTAACCGAGCTTTGGCTTCGACTTTGACTTGGCTTTGGCAAAATGCGGGTGCATTATGAATGTAATATACAATGTATGTCGACACTTTGATTATTGTTTTTTTATGTATATAAACCAAGCTCGATTAAACCAAACGATCGGTTAATCCAAACTTTTTTCGGCGGCCCAGCAAAATACTATCATCTATCATATAAAAAAAGTTGGTGGGGTCTCAGATGACCTTATAACCACATTAAAGTTTGCTTTAGCCATACCGGAAGTGGCCTGGGGTCCGACAATGTTTGGATTAACCGATAATTTTGATTAACCAACATTGGTTTAACCAACTTTGGCTTAACCGTCTTTTTTATCTGATAAATGGTAGTATTTTGCTGGGCCGCCAAAAAAAGTTTGGATTAACCGATGGTTTGGATTAACCGATGGTTTGGATTAACCGATGGTTTGGATTAACCGATGGTTTGGTTTAACCGAGCTTGGTTTAATGGGATTATACTGTAGTATTAGTAATGCCGAGCACCAGACAAGGCAGCAACAAGCATCAGTTATATAAATCTTTAACTTTGATTGGATCGGGGATTGGTCCCTACAACCTGCCGGATGGGAAGCGCATGCTCTACCCGCTCAGCCACCCCACCCACTCAGCCAGTAGCGTAAAGCTAAGATTCCTTATACACGGTGCGGTATGCGAATGGGAGGATTCCTTCTACGCGGTAAGCAACATGCGTCTCCCCACCACCACCACCACCATGTTTCCCCTCCGCACACCTGTGTGTGACCGTTCCGTAATGATCAGTCGCCTCTCCTCATCTAAAACTAATGGACATGTGCGACTGAGGTTTCTATTCGCATACCGCATGCCGCACCGATCGCTATAAGGACCGATCGAGTTTCCATATTCGCATTCGCATTCGCATTCACATTCGCATACCACGTGTAAGGAATGTAGCCCATTGACTTCAAGGCGTTTCGATTTCTTGGAGCATTCGCATTCGCATACTGCATGCCGCGTGTAAGGAATCTTAGCTTAAGGAGGCATGGACAGGGTCCCAGCTCGCCGGGTACCTACCTGGCCAGGCCGCAGCACCGCCGTGCTGACGAGCACGTCAACCACTGCGGGGACTCGAGCCACGTTGGCGATCAGCTGACTGGCCTCGGACCGAGAGGAGGGCCCGAAAAGGGCCCGGAAGTCATCCGCGGAAAGGTCCTTATCTGGCAATGATAAATGAGGACTTCGTCTGTGAGGTGTCTAGGCTCGAAGGCTTAACAAAGACCCTATAACACTAAGACAGCTCACCAGCTCACTCCCCATCTCTCCCATGGTAATGTAAATTTTGCAGTGCCACCTTGTGGTCGGTTTGATCAGCCCAGCTGCTGGTTGGTGTTTCACATGTAAACACATATAATTATATTATACATGATATAGGTAAGTATGAATACACATCAATATGAAATTTGCTATGAACAAATATGCATCATCATCAGCATCAGCATCATCATCAGCATCGCCATCATCACACATCTTTCACATTCAATTCATGTATACATTTATACATATAATATAGCAACTGTGCAATCAAGAGAACGGCCAGCGGACCAGGTGGTAGGTTTGATCATTTTGATTACACAGTACAGGCTGAGTGAGCCGTTCTAGGGTCTTTGGGCTTACTTATTGTTCAATGAAGTTTCAAGTGCAAAGATTTTGACTGCGATGGCTTCGATTAAGAAAGGGCCCCCCGCCCCAAGAAGGGCCCCCGCCCCAAGAAGGGCCCCCCCCTCCGCCCCAAAGAAATTCTGCACAAAATATATATATTCAGACAAATCGAGAATTAAAGGAGGTGTTTGTTTGTGTTTGCTGGAGTTCTACATCCTAGCAACATCTAAGGTCATATCAGGACAGGCACCGACTTGTGACACTGCACCCTCATGGCGACTTTATAGCACTACCCTACTGGGAGAATAGGCCACCGGCACCATGACCGTATATCCCACTCAGTCACACTATCCTGACACTGAGCTAACCAGTCCTTGCCCTATCCTAGTAATACCGAGTTACAGGCTAGGTAACAACATACAGAAGGTGAGGAGCATGTCAAACAAGATTTTGTGGGGGGGGGGGGGAACAAAGAATTGAGACAAACCGAGAAGTTGGCGGACTTGCTCATGGAGCGCGTCAGTAAAGTGGGTAACCTTGGCGACGAGTCTATTTAGGTCACCGAGAGTGTGGCGTGAGTCACGTGACGCAGCTTCCATGACCCGGGTCACCCGCTGCCACATCGAGGTCAAGCTGAAATAGACAGATAGGACTACAATGACGGGCTATAATCAAAAGATATGATTGTACACACGCATAGGCACACGCACAGGCACACGGACACATGCATAAGCACACGTATAACTATAAGCACACGTTGGTTGGTTGTTGGAGATCAAGCTTGCCGAAATTGGCTTCTTCCAGCTCAAATTGCCCCAGAATTAGCAATTTTTCATAAAAGATAAAAAATGAATAGTAGGTTATAATGGTCAACCTGATATATTTATTTATCTCAAAAACAAGTCAAATCCAAAAGCCATCAGACTATGCAACCTTAAAGGTGGCAGAGGTGGACAATAATGTCGGTTGGTTGTTGGAGTTTTACGTCCTGACAACATCTAAGTTTATATCAGAAAGGATGCCGACTTGTGACAGTGCGCACTCATGGCAACATTTTAGTGCTTCCCCACTGGGAGAACAGACCACCAGCACCATGACCCAATATCTCACCCAGTCATATTATCCTGACACTGAGCCAACCAAAGAGTCCTTGCCCTATCCTAGTAATGCCGAGCACCAAGCTAAGAAGCAACAAGTATCAATCTTTAAGTCATCGGTTTGACTCGACCAGGATTCGAACGCGTGGGTTGGTGGACAATAACTCACAGGTCGCTGGTCGGCTTGCCCTGGAGCGGCGCCTCGATACGCTGGAGTAGGGCTGCCCACGTGTGCTCGTCCATCCAGGTCATGTTCAGTGAGTAGCTCAGGTCGGCCAGGTCGGGCGCCGACAGTGAGGAGAGCTCCCGGACCAGTCGCTCTACACTCGTCAGAAGCTCGCCGGGCGGGCGTTCAGGGCTCGTCCCTTCAGGCTGTGAGCGATAATAGGGGCATTTACATGGGATGTGAATGGCGATCAACAACAACAACAACAAAAACCTGAAAATTAGGCTGTTTTTTGTTTGTTTTTTCTTTTGGGGAGGGGGTCCAGGGGGGGGGAGGGGGTCGGCCAAGACCAAGCAGGATCCAAGGCAGAACCCCAATGGGGGCCCGGGGGGTAATGCCCCCCAGAAACTCAAGCAATTTAAACATGTTAAGGGCCTTAAAAGTGGTATTTTCCCTTTTTTAGTCAGGCTGTGGACGATAATAGGGTATTGGACATCAGAAAAAAAGAAACTGAGAATCAGGATGGGGGGAGGGGACCTTTGGGGGGTTGGTTGGTTGGTTGCTGGAGTTTTACGTCCTGGCAACATCTAAGGTCATATCAGGATGGGTACCCACTTGTGACAGTGCGCGCTCATGGCGACTTTATAGTGCTGCCCTACTGGGAGACCAGGATGCCAACACCATGACCTGATATCTCACTCAGTCACATTATCCTCAGACGCATGCCACATACGCATGACGCACGTCGCATATGCATGACGCACGTCACATACGCATGACGCACGTCTCATACGCCTGACACACAAAATGTGTCAATGACATTCCTGCTTCACTTACCACGTGACTCAGGCGGTCAATGTCAATGACCCCAGTCAGTTCCTTGGTGAGAGCGTCACGGTCAAGGCCGCACAGATCACTGAGCATGCCCTTGAATGAGTCCTTCAGGGCGGCCGGTACTGTCAGCAGCCTACCAGGGGGCGTGGTGCACAGGGCGGAGAGCGTGTCAGTCATGCCTCGCCTTACTAAGGGGTACAACTGAAACACACATCATACCAAGATGAGGCCAAATAAAAATACAAGTTGGTGATCGTCCTTTTTCATGACATAAATCAGGGGCGGGCGGTCAGTTTTTATTTATATATATTTGTAGTAGGCTGCGCTGACCTCTCGGGCAAGTAACCACATAGTCAGGTAGGCATGGGTAGCGTGTTGATATCAGGGAGCCTAGGTGGTGTAATGGTTAGCACACTGGCCCGGAATGCAAAGAGATGTGGGTTTGAGTCCTCCTCTAGGCGCAATATTTCCCTTTTTCATCACCCCCATGACACTGGTTGCCGTGACCACGATCCTGTAGAAACTATGCGCTATATGGTTGTTGAATCTACCCTGTGTATGTATGTGTAAGTGCATTGCCTGTATGTATGTATGTAATTGTAAGCATTAAATGACCATTTAAAAGACTTACAATTCCAGGGGGACGAGTGTAGTAGGCTGCGCTGACCCCTTGGGCAAGTAACCACATAGTCAGGTAGGCATGGGTAGCGTGATGTGGGTTCGAGTCCCGCTCTAGGCGCAATATTTCCCATTTTCATCACCCCTACGACATATTTTTTTTCAGTTAGGTATAACGTCTGGCATATGACGTAGATGGAAAACATAACTATGTTGCACAGATTGTGTGCTTATCAAAGTTTATTGCTGCTAGCCCGACACATTTTTAACAGCTTTATTTTTTTATTTAAAATTTTTTAAATCAGGGGCGGCCGATTTTTCAGGCACGAGCAGGGATAATCACCGATTTTTGTTGTTCTGTCTTTAGGGATGGAAGTGTTCTCTGGCAAAAATAAAGGAAATCAGGCCATGACCTTGACGCCACCTAGCGGGTTCCGACAGAACCAAGCTGTGGTGTACAACAAAAAAAGAAGCGGAAATTAGGCAAGAACTTGGCATCACCTAGTGGCTTCTGGTAGAACCAGCAGCAAATTTCGTGAAAACGTGGATAGTCAACCATAGGATTAGCACTGTCAGTGAATCGCAGTTAGTTTTACGTCCTGGTAACATTTAAGGTCATATCAGGGCGGTTACCGACTTGTGACAGTGCGCACTCATGGCAACTTCATAGTTACAGTGTTGCCCCACTGGGAGACAAGGCAGCCAGCACCATGACCTGATACCGAGACAACCAGTCCTTGCCCTATCCTAATAATGTTGAGTGCTTGGCTAGGAAGCGACAAGTATCAATTTTGTATGTCATTGGTTTGACTCGACCGGGATTTGAACTCTCGACCTTCCACATGGGAAGCCGGTACTCTCCCGATTCGGCCACCATGTCTGGTGTGAATCGTTGAAAAATGCTGGAAGTCAGGTTTCAACTGTCCTTATAGTGACTGTATTATAGCATCATTGTTTGGGGTTTATGTTCTAGCAACATCTAAGGTCATATTTTTGTTTGTTGGAGCTATACATCCTGGCAACATCTAAGGTCATATCAGGATAGACACCGACTTTTGACAGTGCACACTCATGGCAACTTCATAGTGCTGCACCACTGGGATACCAGGCCACCAGCACCATGACCTGATTTTCCACTCCATCACATTACCCTGATACTGAGCTAATCAGTCCCTTACCCTATCCTAGTAGTGCTGAGTGCCAGGTTAGGTAGCGACAAATATCAATTTTGTAAGTCATTGATTTGATTTGACTCTGTCGGGATTCGAAACTCCCAACCTTCCACACAAGAAGCCTGCGCTCTATAGACTCGGCTACTGCGTCCGGTGGTTCAATCAAGGATTTTATATATTATAAGGATGGCAAAGCTAGGCTGTTTGAGGCTCTCCCAGCATGCAATCCGAGAATATGGCCGCCATATTGAAAGCATGATAATGAGTGATGATAGGGGCAACATCAAATCCTTGCTAGTAGTACTACTACTAGTACTAGTAGTTGGGATAAGAACTTTATTTGCCTTGTTTAGATTAATTCTGAAGTTGAGAGCTGAGTATGCAGCATAAACCTACAGAACAGCCATAATTCTATATCCCAAGAAGGTGGACTATATCTGTAAACGCCGGGAAACGTGCTACTAGGCGATAGCATATGAATGACGCGGACAATTATCACACTTTCAAAATGGCCAATTATCACGCTTTCATGACGTCACTTAACCATCTATCCCTCTATTATCTGTGGTTCAATATACAAAAAGAGAAGTGAATATGATGACACAGCAGTTTAGAGGAAGTGGCAGACTCACCTTCTCTGGGGTTGTGATGACGGTGTTGAGTAGAACTTCAATTGCGACAGACAGGTGAGGCAACATTCCCAGAAGGCGCTTCGTCTCCGGCCGACTGTTAGTCAGGTTAGCGCCTTTCATTGATGGATCCATAGCTACAAGAATCAAAACAAAAGTTACACACATATGACTATTTATTGTGTAACCAACCCATAACAGGGTACGTGAGTAAGACAGTGTCGGCCCTAGGGCTGCTGACGCCCCGCGAAAGCTGAACTTCACTGCCCTTATAAGTATACGAAGACGGTCTAGAAAGTCAGGAAATTATATTTGGCACCCCCTAGCTTGTGGCGCCCTGGGTGACCGCCTGAATTGCCAGCACCTTTCACCAGCCCTGGAGATAGTCAATCATTCATTCCTAATGGTACATAGACATTTTCACTGGGACTTCCAATTTAGGCCAGTTTTAACTAAACTAGTCTGATACTCCTCAATCTCTGGCTTTAGCGTTGGAACAAGAAACAATAAGAATGATCTTGGTAGTAACTCACTGTGCATCGTCATCTGTGCAAAATGTATATTAGTCCAATGATTTTGAGTGTCTGTCAATTTCTGAGATAAATATATTAGGCTGATCATTATAATCTACTTTACTTGAGTTTTCTTGAATGTTTATACTGCCTATCGTGGATAAGTAGTCTGTACTTTAAATTAAAGTAATGTTTGAACTTTAAATTAAAGTAATGTTTGAACTTTAAATTAAAGCAATGTTTGAACTTTAAATTAAAGTAATGTTTGAACTTTAAATTAAAGCAATGTTTGAACTTTAAATTAAAGCAATGTTTGAACTTTAAATTAAAGCAATGTTTGAACTTTAAATTAAAGCAATGTTTGAACTTTAAATTAAAGCAATGTTTGAACTTTAAATTAAAGCAATGTTTGAACTTTAAATTAAAGCAATGTTTGAACTTTAAATTAAAGCAATGTTTGAACTTTAAATAAAAGCAATGTTTGAACTTTAAATTAAAGTAATGTTTGAACTTTAAATTAAAGCAATGTTTGAACTTTAAATTAAAGCAATGTTTGAACTTTAAATTAAAGCAATGTTTGAACTTTAAATTAAAGCAATGTTTGAACTTTAAATTTAAAAGAATGTTTGAACTTTAAATTAAAGCAATGTTTGAACTTTAAATTAAAGTAATGTTTGAACTTTAAATTAAAGCAATGTTTGAACTTTAAATTAAAGCAATGTTTGAACTTTAAATTAAAGCAATGTTTGAACTTTAAATTAAAGTAATGTTTGAATTTTAAATTAAAGCAATGTTTGAACTTTAAATTAAAGCAATGTTTGAACTTTAAATTAAAGTAATGTTTGAACTTTAAATTAAAGTAATGTTTGAACTTTAAATTAAAGTAATGTTTGAACTTTAAATTAAAGTAATGTTTGAACTTTAAATTAAAGCAATGTTTGAACTTTAAATTAAAGCAATGTTTGAACTTTAAATTAAAGTAATGTTTGAACTTTAAATTAAAGCAATGTTTGAACTTTAAATTAAAGTAATGTTTGAACTTTAAATTAAAGCAATGTTTGAACTTTAAATTAAAGCAATGTTTGAACTTTAAATTAAAGAATGTTTGATTTAAAAATGTTTGAACTTTAAATTAAAGTAATGTTTGAACTTTAAATTAAAGCAATGTTTGAACTTTAAATTAAAGTAATGTTTGAACTTTAAATTAAAGCAATGTTTGAACTTTAAATTAAAGCAATGTTTGAACTTTAAATTAAAGCAATGTTTGAACTTTAAATTAAAGAATGTTTGAACTTTAAATTAAAGCAATGTTTGAACTTTAAATTAAAGCAATGTTTGAACTTTAAATTAAAGCATGTTTGAACTTTAAATAAAGCAATGTTTGAACTTTAAATTAAAGTAAGTTTGAACTTTAAATTAAAGTAATGTTTGAACTTTAAATTAAAGCAATGTTTGAACTTTAAATTAAAGCAATGTTTGAACTTTAAATTAAAGTAAGTTGAAAAAAAACAAAAAATTAAAGCAATGTTTGAACTTTAAATTAAAGTAATGTTTGAACTTTAAATTAAAGCAATGTTTGAACTTTAAATTAAAGCAATGTTTGAACTTTAAATTAAAGTAATGTTTGAACTTTAAATTAAAGTAATGTTTGAACTTTAAATTAAAGTAATGTTTGAACTTTAAATTAAAGCAATGTTTGAACTTTAAATTAAAGCAATGTTTGAACTTTAAATTAAAGTAATGTTTGAATTTTAAATAAAGCAATGTTTAACAAAAAAATGAACTTTAATTAAAGAATGTTTGAACTTTAAATTAAAGCAATGTTTGAACTTTAAATAAAGAATGTTTGAACTTTAATAAAGCAATGTTTGAACTTTAAATTAAAGTAATGTTTGAATTTAAATTAAAGTAATGTTTGAACTTTAAATAAATTATTAAATTAAAGTAATGTTTGAACTTTAAATTAAAGCAATGTTTGAACTTTAAATTAAAGTAATGTTTGAACTTTAAATTAAAGTAATGTTTGAACTTTAAATTAAAGCAATGTTTGAACTTTAAATTAAAGCAATGTTTGAACTTTAAATTAAAGTAATGTTTGAACTTTAAATTAAAGTAATGTTGCTTTAAAATGGCTAAATTAGGAGATATTTCAAGTGTAAGCCTTGTTTGTTTGTTTAACGATCCCCCCGGCACAACAAATAGCCTAAACATCAGATATTTCTTTTTTTTTGTCCATTAGTTGTTTAAGCAGGGGAAATTTCAGTCATGGACGACTGGTCTTCCTCATTCCACTGCTGGTTTATAGAAATCCCGAGCCTACACGTTTACTGACCCAAGGGATTTTTAACCTCCCACACCACACAGACATGGTATGAGAGCAACCGGCCTTTGATGAAACTGTAAGTTATAGCGGTGGAAATCCAAATTGGCAGAGCTGGGGGCATGGGGAATCGAACCGCCGACCCTCAGATTAGGAGTCTGACCTAGATAAAAAGTCAGACACTCTAACCACTCCGCCACAGAGAACGCCACTATTTCAAGTGTAAACATGCTAAATTAATTTCGGTGTGTTTCTCAAAACTGAGACTTCAGCAGTAACAGCATCTATTAAATTGATTTAGTATCCCCATATTTTCAGCAACAAACACTTAAAGTACCATAGTCCGATGAAAGCGTCACATTTTCAAAACCAAAACACTGACCTAGATTTAATCCTACATATTATACTTATACTTACATATAAAGAGACAGATAATACAAACGATCAAAAAGAGAAAAATTTTATACTTTGGCCACATGATATGACACCAGGAATCACAGAGAAGAATACTGGAAGGGAAGATAGACGGGAAAAGACCAAGAGGGAGAAGGAGAACAACATGGATGGACAACATCACTGAGTGGACAGCAATGAGCTATGCGGAATGCGTGAGAGGAACGAATGACAGGAAGAGATGGAGGTCCATTGCAGCCAACCTTCTTCGAGAAGACGGCACCCATTGATGATGATAATGATTATACTTAGATATTGGTGAACTTATTAAGGATTTGTTACTAAATACAAGGGAGTTCTAAGCCAAAAAAATCTAAATAGAACCTACTACTGAAGCCAATGGTGCCAGAATTTTGATACGCTAGCCAAAATTAAGTTGGCGTGTTTTTTCACTTCAAATATCTCCAAAGTTAGCCATTTAAATGAAAGCCACTTCAAACTAAAGTAACGTAGATCGATTTCAACAATCAATCTGAGGTATTTATCTCAGAAAATGGCAGAAACTCAACACTATTGGGCTGTCATGGGGGTGATAGAAAATGGGAAATATTGCGCCTATGAGCAGGAGTCGAACGCATATCGCTATCATTCCGGGCTAGTTTTCTAATCATTACACCACCTAGGCTGCCTTATGTCATCACCCTATCCCCGCCCAATTGTCTAGGTGGCTCCTTGCCAGAGAGGTCAGTGCAGACTAGTACACAACTTTGAACACATTAACAAGGCTACTGTGTATGACAATGCACCTGAAAACTTGCCATCACACAATGCGCATTGAGTTTTTTCCACTGACTATATCCGCTACTTTTTGTATGGTTTGAAACAATCAGTTCAGATATCACAAACACCCTTCATCCATTCAAGTGCACCAGTAATCTCAGTTTGATATATAGGTTCAACCCCCTCCCCCCACCCACCACCCCCACCCTCCCACACCTAAAAGCTGATGTCTACTTTTTGTGCTGGGGGCAACATGACCCAATTTCCCACTCAGTCACATTATCCTGACACTGACCTAAAGGCCCTGTCACATTACGGCGTATGGCGGGAGCGTATTGAAAACCTACGTACGCCATCGGGTGCCACTTTCGGGTGTGTTTGAGCGTATGCGTAGCGTATGCGTAGCGTATGCGTAGCGTATGGGAGCGTGCTAGGACATTTTTTGACATTTTGGGCCATACGCCCACATAGGTCGTGTTTTTTTGAGTATGCACAAAAAAAAAAGGACGGACGAATTTATGAAAGCGTATGGCGGCGTATGCATCATAAGCTTCACATACGCCGGCGTGTTGCGGCACTGGCGGCGTATGCGTAGCGTATGCGTAGCGTATGAGTAGCGTATGCGTAGCGTATGCGGCGTATGGCGACGTATATGACGTAAGCCGCTACGCCGCCATACGCTTCCGCCATACGCCGTAATGTGACAGCCCCTTAACCAGTCCGTGCCCTATGTTAGTAATGCCATCCAACAGGCTAGGTAGCGACAAGTATAAATTTTGTAAGTCATTTATTTGACTCAACCGGGAATCGAACTCCCGACCTTCCGCACGGGAAGCCAGCTAGCCTGCGTTCTATGGATTCTGCCACTGCGTCCGGTGCCGTCCATTGGGGATCTTACCTCTGAGTCTGCGTATGTCCGCTGTGAGGTACCTGGTCCACTGGTTGAGGGAGGCGAGGACTGCCTTCGTCCTGCTGTCCAGCACGCTATCTTCCAGTAGGGTGAGCACCCATCGACCAACACCCACCAGGTGTCGCTCCAAACTGTGAGCAGCGGAACAACAACAACTTAGGGGTCGTCCACAGTTTTTAACATGTTCATGGTAATACCAAAGACAATGTATGACAAGACTCACCACTCAGCGCTTTCCTGTGAAATAGAGGGGGTGTAATGACGTCACAAGATAACTTTCGGTGGTCATATTGGATTGCATACAGAAGGCTTGCAACTACCTACACTTTGCTTATTTACTGATTTGTTGGTTTATTTGTCACTGTTTTGAGCAGTTTGCCCTCAGAAGTTGTTGCTAAAGTGCTGTAAGTAAACACATTGGCTGTGAACTGCCCAGAACCTCCCAGAAGACAAGAAAACTCTGTTTTACTGCATTTGCATGCATTCACAACATGGCTAGGGAGGGTGCTCGTAATCCAAGATGGCTGGCCGCTGACTGCTGACTGATGACGTCACGTGCACGCCCTCTATACAGCAAACAGGGTAACTGGACAGGTCCCCTAGCCCAACCTGACTGTTGTACCATCAAAGACAATGTACAACAATTATTGTGTATAATATCAATAATGAAAACAATATTATACCATAGTAAAGTTCAAACATACTTTAAGCACCTTGATCTGTGCCATACATGAATAAAAATTTGTGGTTCTGTCTGAGTAAGAAAACTACTACTACAACTGATCAAAGACGATGCACCTTGTTTGCCGTGGAATGGCGGCGCTGCATGATTATTACAGAAATTGTTATATGAAAGCGGTGGCGGCGCTTCTTGTTGTACATTGTCTTTGGTAATACAAAGCATACAACCGGGGAGACGAGGTGCGAGTGTCAATCAAGCATGACTTTTATCGTTTAATCAAATGTGGATATTTTTCAGCAAACATAAAAAAAGTTGTTATTGTACATTAGTTGATTACGCAGGGGAATTTTCAATCGCGGACAATTAGTCTTCCTCATTCCACTGCTCATTGCCCTATCATAGATATGCCGAACACAAGGCTAAATAGTAACAATTATCAATTTTTAATTCATTGGTTTGACTCGACTAGGACTTAAACTTGGGAGTTCGAATCCCGTGGCCTACCAAAACATGAGGCGGACACTCAACTCATTCGATCAACCCTGTCTTGGTCCTGAGTAAAATAATGATGTGTACTAGTTGGGTTGGTTGTTTTTTTGGGGGGGGGGGGGGGTGAGGGGAGGGGGACTGCCTGGTCTTCTGGTGTCGCAGTTTCCGCCGTCCGCCAGTTTCCGTGGTACGCATCGCTTCTGCGCATGCATCAAAATCGAACAGCATCGTCACCAACCTTATAAATTTAATATAATATTTTTGGTAAAGATGTTTTCTATATGTGTACCAAGCGATTTGTTTCTAGGTGGTGTGGTTTTAGAGATATTTCACTTTCTGTATTTTCTGTATGAAGATTGCTCACGACCATTGACAATGCCTTGAGTTTGACAGTACGCGCAGTGTAAAACATTAGTTTTATTCAAAATTAATAGAAATCAAGAACCCTAACCTTATAAATTTAATATAATCTATTTGGTAAAGATGTTTTATATCTGTGTACCAAGCGATTTGTTTCTAGGTGGTGTGCTTTTAGAGATATTTCACTTTTTCTGTTTGAAGATTGCTCATGGCCATGGACAATACATTTGAGTGTATGCGTACCACGGAAACAGGCGGACAGTGGAAACTGTGACACCGGCCGTAGTATATAGAACACAGTGGTCAATGCTGAATGAAAGTTTATTTTATTTAACGACGCCTCTAGAGCACATTAATGTTTTGTTTGTTTGTTGTTGTTTTACATCCTAGCAAGATCTAAGGTCATATCAGGACGGGTACCGACTTGTGACAGTGCGCACTCATGGCGATGTTATAGTGCTGCCCCTGTGGGATACCAGGCCGCCAGCACCATGACCTGATGTCCCACTCAGTCACATTATCCTGACACTGAGTCAACCACTCCTTGCCCTATCCTAATAATGCCGAGCGCCTGGCTAGGAAGCAACAAGTATCAATCTGTAAGTCATGGAAGTTTGACTCGACCAGGATTCGAACCCACGATCCCATGGTCTACCAACACGCACATTAATTATTATCATCGGCTATTGGACGTCAAACATATGGTCATTCTGGCATATTTCTTTGGAGGAAAACCGCTGCCACCACATGGGCTACTCTTTCCCATAAGCAGCAAAGGGTCTTTTATATGCACTTTCCCACAGACAGGACAGCACATACAACACACAGCCTTTGATGAACCAGTTGTGGATTACTGGTTGGAACGGGAAAATAGCCCAAAGTGTAAATGTGTCCACTGAGCAGGATCGATAGGACGCCCTTGAATGCTGAATAGTGCTGCGTTAATAATATCATTAGTCTGCTTATAGAGAGAGAGGTCAGGGTCCTTCCTGATGCTACTGCAGTGTTCCTAGATGCGTAGACCTACTCACGGTACACTGCCGCCGGTGTTGCTGACGAGATCTTCGGCGATGCTGTTGAAGGTGCGCGCCCATTTGATGGGGTCAGTCAGGTTGCCCAGACCGAGAGCGAGGCTGGGCGGGTTCCGGGCCACGGCGTGCAGCAGGCTGGCCATCTCCTCCACCGTCCGCCGGGCACGGCCCGCCGCCAGGGGGCCGCCCGGCCCGCCGGCACCGGACACGGCAGCAGCCAACTGCAAGCAACAGGCGGCGCATGCGCATAAAGTTAAAGCTGCATAGTATGATGAAAAAATCTAATTTGTCAAAACCATAGCAATTATCTAGATTTGATTCTACATATCTAACTTAGATACTGATGCACTTATTGAACATTTGTCACCACATAGATGGGAATACTGAGGCAATTTAATAGAACCTGTTATTGTAGAAGCCTAGGGTGTTTTGGCATGCTTGACGAATTAAATTTTGCATGGTTGCACTTCAAATATCTCAAAAGTTAGCCATCTTAGGTCAAAGTTACTTTAATTTTAAACTAAAGGAAGGTAGATTATAACCATCAACCTAATATATTATCTCAGAAAATGATACTCAAAACAATCGGGCAATTTTAAAGTCTGAATGATTTTAAATAGATTGAAGCCAAAGTCTGAGGGTTAAGTGAACACACTTACAAGTTATACCGACACTGAGTGCCCGGAAACAAAGTGGTCCATACTAATAGGGGTTGACTGTATGTCACATCTTATATTAATTACTATGCACACGTAGCTGTATTTTAGTGTACAACGCCGTCAGCCCGGAAGCAAAGTGATCCATATTAACAAAGGTTGACTGTATGTCACTCTGTTTATATTAATTATTATGCGGTTAGCCATACCTTTCTGTACAATGCCATCAGCCTGTGTACCAAGAAACAAAGTGATATACACTAACAAGGGTTGACTGTATGTCACATCTGCTTATATTAATTATGCAGTTAGCCACCTTTGTGTACAACGCCGTCAGCCCATCTACGCCTTCCATCAGTTCAGACACCAGCGCACTGGTGTCACCAGCGGCAGAACAGAACAACTTCTGCACACTCGTGACGTCACCGGGCAGTGACGTCACGTCCGGGAACAGGTACCGCAGCAGCGTGCGGTTTGTGCACAGTGGCTCTCCCCCGGCCTCCGTGAGCCTCTTCAGGAGGTTCATCTGGAAAGGTCAAAAGGTCAATAGTGCAAGGTCGGTCAATTAAGTCCACGGTCAATTAAGTTCATGGCCAATTAAGTCCATGGACAATTAAGTCCATGGCCAATTAAGTCCATGGCCAATTAAGTCCATGGCCAATTAAGTCCATGGCCAATTAAGTCCATGGCCAATTAAGTCCACAGCCAATTTAGTCCACGGTTGATTAAGTCCACTGTCGATTTAGTCCACGGTCGATTAAGTCCACTGTCGATGAAATCCACGGTCGCTTAAATCCACGGTCGCTTAAGTCCACGGTCGATTAAGTCTGCAGTTGATTAAGTCTGCGGTAAATTAAATCCAAGGTCAATTAAGTACATGGTCAATTAAGTACATGGTCAATTAAGTTCATGGTCAATTAAGTCCACGGTCAATTAAGTCCACGGTCATTTAAGTCCATGGTCAATTAAGTCCACAGTCGAGTAAGTCCACGGTCGATTAAGTCCACAGTCGATTAAGTTCATGGGCGATTGAGTCCACGGTCGATTAATTCGATGGTCGATTAAGTCCACGGTCGATTACGTCCACGGTCGATTACATCCACGGTCAATTACCTCCATGGTCAATTACATCCATGGTCAATTACATCCACGTTCAGTTACGTCCACGGTCAATTACGTCCACGGTCAATTAAGTCCAAGGTCAATTAAGTCCACAAAACCACAAACCACACAAAAACCACCCAAACCAAAAAAAATTACATCCACGTTCAGTTACGTCCACGGTCAATTACGTCCACGGTCAATTAAGTCCAAGGTCAATTAAGTCCATGGTCAATTAAGTCCATGGTCAATTAGGTCCACAGTCAATTAAATCCACCGTCGATTAAGTCCACGGGTGATTAAGTATATGGTCAATTAAGTCCATGGTCAATTAAGTCCACAATCAATTAAGTACACAGTCAATTAAGTCCACAGTCAATTAAGTATGTGGTCGATTAAGTCTGGTCGATTAAGTCTGGTCGATTAAGTCCATGGTCAATTACATCCATGGTCAATTAAGTCCATGGTCAATTAAGTCCATGGTCAATTAAGTCCATGGTCAATTAAGTCCATGGTAAATTAAGTCCATGGTAAATTAAGTCCATGGTCAATTAAGTCCATGGTCAATTAAGTCCATGGTCAACTAAATCCAAGGTCAATTAAGTCCAAGGTCAATTAAGTCCAAGGTCAATTAAATCAAAAGTCAATTAAGTCAAAAAATCAATTAAGTCAAAAGTCACAAAAGTCAAAATCTAGGAAGTATAAAGTCAATTAAGTCAAAAGTCTAGGAAATCCAGTCAATTAAGTCAAAAGTTAAAGGTCAAAATAAAAGTCAGTCAAAAGTCAATTAAGTCAAAAGTCAATTAAGTCAAATGGCATTCAAATAAAGTACAGAAATTGAAAAAAGGGTAGGGTATTGGATTATGTTGAGAGAATATTTCGTGGTGGGAGAGGGGGGGGGGTGGGGAGGGAAATTGCGATATGATTGGAGTTATTTTCATTTAATTTTAACGAGTCACATCGTCCCTGAAAGTCACTGTCTATGAAGTGACTGCGAATTGGTACAAAAAGGGAATGGGCGATAATACAGTAGTAACAAGGATAGTAGTACTACCTGGTCAATGGGATGCAGGTAGAATAATGCTTGGACAGTATTTGATTAAACTGATTTCCAGGACATTTTTGCGATTCACTGACAGTGTTGGTTGATTTTGGAGTTTCATGTCCTGGCAAAATAGGAAATTGGGAAGCGACTAGTATCAATTATTAAGTCATTGGTAAGTCGACCAGGGTTCGAACCCGTGGGTTCGAATCCCACGATTTACCAATACGGGAGACGGATGCTCAACTCCTTTAGCCATCCAGTCTGGTGTGTGCTAAACAAAGAAGGTTTCCCCCCATTTCAAGCGTTTAGGCGGATATGTCATTCGCACCTTCTCCGGGGAGATGAGCGCGTCTGTCAGCCCACTCATCACCACACGCATCAGTTCTGGTGACGCCTGCGCACTGACGAGCAGCTCCTGAAGCGCGGGAGAGTTGACGAAGCTCAGCAGTGACACCTGTGAGCCTGAAATTGAACCAGATTGTGTCAGTGCAATTTGGTGTGTGTGTGTGCATGTGTGTGCGCGTGTGTCAATGTGTGTATGTGGGTGGATGGGGGGGCGGGGGGGGAGGGGGGAGTATATGTGTGTGTAAACAAATGATACTGACTCCAATGTCGTCTGCTCCAAAATATTCGAACAGCAGACGAATTCTGGTGCGAAGAGACAAGCCGTATCGAGGAATTGTTGTATGGGAAAGATTTGTTTGGAGGTGGGATCCGATCTCCCGAAACAGGAGATGGACGCTCGACTCATTCGGCCATCCCATCTGGTCCCAAATGAGTGCTGAAGGTGCAAGGTACTAAGGGGGGGGTCTATCCCCCTTTCCGAAGGAAATTTTGGAATCTAGAGGCTCTGACATCCCATTTCCAGCATTTTACAAGTTTTAGGGAGGTTACATACTTGTTTATTTTCTTAGGAGGGGGGTGAACTTCCACCCTCCCCGCCCTCCCCTTCCACCCCCCCCCCCCATCCCCGCTAGCTATGGCCCTGTACATTATTCCATTATTTCCACATTAAATGAATTACTGGAGAAGACATAGCTTTAACGACTGTATTCGATTGTAAATTGGAATTTTTTTGGGAGCAGACGACAACAGGTGTTGAGGATGACCTTACCATTATTGGAGAGGAGATAGCTTTAACAACTACATTCGATTGTAAATTGGAATTGTTTGGGAGCAGACGACAACAGATGGTGAGGATGACCTTACCATTATTGGAGAGGAGATAGCTTTAACAACTACATTCGATTGTAAATTGGAATTGATTGGGAGCAGACGACAACTGGTGGTGACGATGACCTTACCATTATTGGAGAGGAGATAGCTTTAACGACTACATTCGATTGTAAATTGGAATTGATTGGGAGCAGATGACAACTGGTGGTGACAATGACCTTACAATTATTGGAGAGGAGATAGCTTTAACAACTACATTCGATTGTAAATTGGAATTGATTGGGAGCAGATGACAACAGGTGGTGACGATGACCTTACCATTATTGGAGAGGAGATAGCTTTAACGACTACATTCGATTGTAAATTCAAATTGATTGGGAGCAGACGCCAACTGGTGGTGATGGTGATGATGACCTTACCATTCAGCCGTGCGAGGTGAATATTCATGAACGCCACCAGAGCCTCCATTGACTGCGTCACACCAGAGTAGTTCGCCAGAAGCCCGCGGGTAGCGCTGCCGTCGGTGAGATTCCCCAGCACGTCATACCAGGATTGCGCAAGGGATGACATCCTGTTTTTTTTTAAATTACAGTGAAACCCCGTTAAAATGCGCCTTGATTTAACGCAAATTCGGATATAACGCAATGATTTATTGGACCAGGAATGATTTAATTCAAAGGTAATTCAGTAAACTGAGCCCCGATTTAACACGAGCCTGCTGTTTTAGCGATGACATTGTATGGACCCCGACGATCGCATTATAACCAGGTTTTACTGAAATAATTTGTAGGAATAGAATCTACAACTATGACTATCCTAAATCCTAGCGGTGCGAAATGTAGAATATCCTAAACATCAAAATCCACATCAGACTTTAATTAGCTTTCGCTATGGGTAGATTGGACTTTATGAAGCATATTTATGAGTTATTAATTATAAAGAATGGCTGTACAGGAGCAGTTTACTGCAATATAGGTCGCTATAGGACAGTTTTACAAAGCTTTTGACTAATAGTAACCAGTGGTCCACAACTGGTTCAAACTGGTTCATCAAAGGCTGTGGTATGTGCTGTCCTGTCTGTGGGAAAGTGCATGTAAAAGACCCCTTGCTGCTTATCAGAAAGAGTAGCCTGTGTGACTGCAGTGGGTTATCAGTAAGAAATATGTCAGAATGACCATATGTTTGACGTCCAATAGCCGATGATAAAAATCAATGTGCTCTAGAGGCGTCGTTAACTAAAACAAGCTTTACTTTTGACTATAAAACTCTTTGACCTCCTTATACCCTATGTAATCACACCTATCCCTTCCCTGTATGACGTCACAAAATGGGCTATCCATTAGATATTAGCCGTGTTTACACGGGGAAGTTAAGTCGCTTCATATGAATCGCCTTGCCTAGTTCGCCTCACATTCGCCGTGTAAACGCGACTCTGAGGCGGATTAGGGCTGATTAGCTTCATATGATTCACTTAATGTACACCACCTCGCGATGTGGTTTATATGAAGCGAACTAGCTTAAGCACTGGTTAGTATGGACTTGCTCATGCGCAGATATCGATTTCCACCTTAAACCGCTCCTTGTGTAAACGCGCCACTACTTCGCTTCATATGAATCGCTTTGTCTTATTCGCTTTACAATTGGCCGTGTAAACACGGCTATAGACTGGTTTATCGATCTATGAGACTACGGGAAGTGGCGTATCTATAGGAGAAAGGCGCCTATGGCAAGCACTGAAATTGTGCCCCTGTCCAAACATCTGACACCCGTCTTTTAGATAACTTTTCCATAATATCAGCTCGAGTGACGCCCCCCCTTTGAAGTGGCGCCCAGGGCACGATCCATACCTGCCATACCCTAGGTACGCCACTCTATATAGGACATCGTAGATAAAAGATTCACCTCGTACTGCAGTAGCCTAAGTAGGAGTGAACAACAACCCTATATAAAAGCTGGTGAAAATTATCTAGATGCTGGGTAAATGAAATGAGCAGATAAATTCTTAATTTAAAAAGCAAAGTGTATTCTTCGCATACATCTTTATATTTACGTGCTACTTCTGATCTGAAAATTATAATAAAAAACATACTTTAACATATTTTAAAAGTCAAATCGACAGCGTTCTATGGTCGCCATCTTGCTTATTTACATCCTCTGCCATTTCACCAACTCTATGCCAATGTAGATGGACACTGGATACTGGAACCAGGAATTCCACTTACTGTTCCATACTAAAGCACTTTTCGCCCGTATTTAGACTACGTTGTCATTCACCCATGAATCAGGGGTGAATCTTTTATCTACTGACATCTCAGGGTTGTTATCGCGGAATACTCCTGTTGACAGTGCCTCTTACTTGAGTATCTCGGGCGTGCTGTACTGGCGTTGAACCCCGTAGAAGCGAGATTGCGCCTCCTTTAGACTTTTGGAGAGTTTTGATATGGTCAGCCTCGGTGTCGAACCCAGCACTGCGTCCACGTTCGACTTGACGCTCCTCCAGTCCACCTCCTCCTGGTCTCCAGGGTCGACCTTTCCGGAGAACAGTCCCGCCACCTGGAGGATCGAATAGAGGAGTTGTTGGCGTTTTACGTCCTGGCAACATCTAAGGTCATATCAGGACGAGTACCGACTTGTGACAGTGCACACTCTTGGCGACTTTATAGTGCTGCCCCACCGGGGGGATGAGACATCCAGCACCATGACATGATATCCCACTCAGTCACATTATCCTGAAACTGAGCCAACCAGTCCTTGCCCTATCCTTATAATGCCAAACACCTAGCTAGGAGGTGACAAGTATAAATTGTTGTCATTGGTTTGACTCGACCATGGTAAAAACTGAAATGTAAATGTGTCTAATCTGAACAGATTAACCACTCATAGACAAATACTATACCGTGACGCATAAGGTCATATCAGAATAGGTGAGGACTTGTGACAGTGCGCAATTGTTGCAACTTTATAGTGTTGCCTGACTGGGAGACCATCACGAGCCAGTACCATAATTACCCGATATCCCAGTCAGTCACATTATCCTGATACTCACCAAACCAGTACTTGCTCTATCCTATTAATGCAGAGCGCCAGGCTAGGTAGCAACAAGTATCAATCAGTTTTATAAGTCATTGGTTTGACTCGGCCGGAGATTGAATCCACGACCTCCCGCCCTGAATATGGCCTATGCTGCCACACGGCCTAAAGAAACCCCCAATCAATCAATCAATCAATCAATCCCACAAGGAAAAACAGGTTAACAATTTGGTGATTCTGCGCAGTTCAGGAATTTGCATACAGCTTACATTTTCAGTGTACTGCTTGAACACCGGGTCGTTGAGCACCTGAGTGATGACCTTCTTGAAGTCCATCTTGCACAGTTGTTCTTCCCATTGTGACACTGGGGCGTCATCGGGGAAGTCCAAGAGGTCCGTCAGATGGAGACCTTTGCAAAGGCCGTGGGTCGCAAGGTCAGTCTCTGTCAGCACCCGCAGCACCTGTAGACAGAGGATGTCTGTTTGTTGGGGTTTTACATCCTGGCAACATAAGGTCATATTAAGAGAGGTACTGACTTGTGACAGTGCACATTCATGGTGACTTAATAAGTGCTGCTCCACTGGGAGACCAGGCCGCCAGCACCATGACCCAATTTTACGCTCAGTCACATTATCCTGATACTGAGCTAATCAGATATTGCCCTATCCTGGTAATGCCATGCGCAAGGCTAGGTAGCGACTAGTAGCAATTTTATAAGTCATGGATTGGCTTCGGCTGGGTTTCGAAGTCCTGACCTTCCGCACGGGAAGCCTGCGCTCTACCGATTCGGCCAGCACGTCCGGTGGATACAAAGTGCTGCACACATCCTGATACATACACACACTCATGTTATCACCTACATCAATTTGCTGGTTGTTGGAGTTTTACGTCCTGGCAACATCTAAGGTCATATCATGATGGGAACCGACTTGTTACAGTGCGCGCTCATGCCGACTTTATAGTGCTGCTCCACTGGGAGACCAGGCAGCCAGCACCATGACCTGATATCCCACCCAGTCACATTATCCTGACACTGAGCCAACCAGTCCTTGCCCTATCCTAATAATGCCGAGCGCCTGGCTAGGAAGCGCCAAGTATCAATTCTTAAGTCAGTGGTTTGACTCGGCCTGGGTTCGACCCCGTGGATTCGAATCCCACGATCTACCAAAACTGGAGATGGACGCTCAACTCATTCGGCCATCCCGTCTGGTGCCTATACATCAGTAATCGATAAAGTGAATGCTGTGCCTGAGGCTTCACCTTGTCCGGTCTGAGTGTGGCGTCCAGGAGAGACGCCAGCATTCCAGGCATGACGACGGAAGTGGACTCCAGAAGCATGCGCACTGGAGACGAGTCGGACAGGAACTGTGACAGCTTGAGATCTCCACCTGAAACGATGAGCGCTATACGATTTCTTCTTAAATAAATATTAGGTTGCTTTCAATGCTGGAGGCGAGGAGTAGGTTGAATTTTCGATGGTTATATCTTTTTTAGCCATTGAGGGTAGTTATTTTTTTTAACTTAAAAACAATCTTTAAAAAATACTCTGGATTTGTTTGTTTGTTTGTCTGTCTGTTGTTTTACGTTCTAGCAACATCTAAGGTAATATCAGAACAGGTATCAACTTGTGACGGTGCATACTGATGGTGATATTTTAGTGCTGTCCCATTGGGAAACCAGACTGCCAGCACTATGACCTGATTTCCCACCCAGTCACATTCTCTTGATACTGAGCCAACCAAAACTTGCCTTATCCTAGTAGTAGTAGTAAAGCCGATAGCCAGGGTAAGTAGTGACAAGTCTCAATTTTGTAAGTCATTGGTTTGACTCGACCGGGATTCGAACTCCCGACCTTCCACACGGGAAGCCTGTACTATACAGATTCCGCCGCCGGGTCCGGTGTGTTATTGAGAGAAATAAAACCATTTGAACAAAAAAACAAAAAAGGGGGCCGGGTCGTAATGTTGAGTAAAGGGGCTGTCACACTATGACGTATGGCGTTAGAATATGCCGATGTGTGCGATTTTCGACCAACACGTCGGCATACGGCATCACAGGTTATGTATACGTTGGGCAGTCATCGAGTACGCTCGGGATACGGCATCATAAGTCGGCGTAGGTCGAGGCGCTAAAAAATTGTTGTGCATGTTAAAAATTGTCAACATATGTCGCCGTATGGCTCATACATTTCTCATACGGTCAGCATATGCTCCGCGTACGTCAGCGTAGATTGACGTACGTTACTCACACTTTGGAGGTAGGTCGGCATAGGTTGGAACACGTTAGCTGTACATTGAACCGGCAGCCTCTGCATATCTCTGCCGTATATAACATATTGCTATACGCCATGCATAAGGTAGCCATGCCAGGTGTACGTTCTGCACATGCTTCATACATTGCTGGGACTGCCCGCAGCATGAAAAGTTTGGCGAATGCCGATTTAGTTTGATTTGAATTTTATTTCAATACGTTACGCACACGCCGGCACCATACGTCATAGTGTGACAGGGCCTTTAGCGGTATTGCAGCTACTTTTAAACGGTGCATTAGGTTGTAATAACAAAACACATTTAATATTATTCCACTTCACTGGAAAGTAGATAAAGCGCACAGGCGCAGCACCCACCTGCCATGGCGTCATTCAGCACCACCATGACGTCATTGATGACGTTGACGTGCGACTTGATTCTATTCCACGTTGGATCCTTCCCCATTCGCCTGTCGAGCGATTCCACTGTACGCATCCCCAGGTCTCCCATGCTGTAATCGGAACAGATCGACCCAGTTAGCCCTGGCGCCACTCAGCGGAGGAATTCGGCACTATTCTCTATTATATAAACACATACACATATATACATATATGAGACTGTCTCAAAAGGTCCTAAGCAATATGGGACAAAACTTTGTCCATTGTAACGATCAATATACTATCTGCTTATGCATTTGCTTAGGATAAACTGATTTGTTCTTTACATGGTGTTTCATAATCCCAATAGAATACATCTTGATTTGAAATAAATGTCCTTGTGTTTTTAGTGTAACCGTTTCTGTGCTCTTTTATGTCAATCATTACATAGGACAAAAAAAAAGTTATCACCTTTTGAGCCTGTCTCAAAAGGTGATACCAGTGGCCTCGGTCCAGTACTAGTTCCGTTGTCAATACTACCAGTTCCCACAGCAATACCACTAGTTCCCTCAGCAATACCAATAGTTCTTGCATCAATACCACTAGTTCCCATGTCAATGCCACTAGTTCTGACATCAATACCACCAGTTCCTGCATCAATACCAACAGTTCCTGCATCAATACCACCAGTTCCTGCATCAATACCACTAGTTCCCATGGCAATACCAATAGTTCCCTCGGCAATACCACTAGTTCCTGCATCAAGAACACAAGTTCCCGCGTCAATACCACAAGTTCCCACATCAATAACACTAGTTCCAGCATCAATATGACTAGTTCCAGCATCAATACGACCAGTTCCCACATCAATACGACCAGTTCCCACATCAATATGACCTGTTATATATGATTGTGATAAGTAGGTTACAATTATATTGTGAGATACTATATTACAGTACATTTAAACAACAAAAAACGTCGAGGTAGAAGTCGGTAAAATACAATAAGTTCATAGAAGAACAAATAATAATCATACCGCACTTGAATGAAATATGTCTAGAATATAACAGACCAATGAATACGATGGTGCCAAATGTACAAGGACGACAAGGTAAATTCAATCAATTCGTTGTTCCCCCTTTATTATCATTGAAAATAGAGATGTGTTATATATGTATACACGTGACACGGAGTCACCGGGGTGGAACAGCGACCGGCGTGGCTGGCGCAGGTAACAATAAACGTCACTTGTCATGCAATTCGGGTCGTGACATTACAGACCATTTCCCACATCAATACCACCAGTTCCCACATCAATACCACCAGTTCCTTCATCAATACCACATCAATACGATTAGATCCTGCATTAATACCACTAGTTCCAGCATCAATATCACTAGTTACCACATCAATACGACCAGTTCCCACATCAATACCACCAGTTCCCACATCAATACCACCAGTTCCCACATCAATACCACCAGTTCCCACATCAATACCACCAGTTCCTTCATCAATACCACCAGTTCCCACATCAATACCACCAGTTCCTTCATCAATACCACATCAATATGATTAGATCCTGCATTAATACCACTAGTTCCAGCATCAATATCACTAGTTACCACATCAATACCACCAGTTCCCACATCAATACCACCAGTTCCCACATCAATACCCCAGTTCCCACAGCAATACCACCAGTTCCCACATCAATATCACCAGTTCCCACAGCAATACCATAAGTTCCCACAGCAATACCATCAGTTCCCTCATCAATATTACTAATTCCCTCAGCAATACCACTAGTTCTTGCATCAATACCACTAGTTCCCATGACAGTGCTACTAGTTCCAACATCAATACCACCAGTTCCTTCATCAATACCACATCAATACGATTAGATCCTGCATTAATACCACTAGTTCCAGCATCAATATCACTAGTTACCACATCAATACGACCAGTTCCCACATCAATACCTATCAATACCACTAATTCCTGTATCAATACCACTAATTCCGATGTCAATACCACCAGTTCCTGCATCAATACTTAATAGTTCCTATATCAATACCACTAGTTCCCGTATCAATACCACTAATTCCCATGTCAATACTACCAGTTCCTGCATCAATACCTACAAGTTCCTATATCAGTACCTCATCATCATCATCATCATCATGCTGTCGGTCGCGATGCGACAAAGACTGCTTTCATTACTTGACTGCCGCTGTCCATTTAGCTCTCTGCTGTGAGAGTTGCGTCCATGAGTCGGTCTTAATGTCTCTCAGCTTCCTATATCAATACCACTAATTCCTACATCAATAGCACCAGTTCCCGCATCAATACCTATTAGTTCCTATATCAAAACCACTAGTTCCTGTGTCAATACCACTAATTCCCACACCAATACCACCAGTTCCTGCATTAATACCACTAGTATGCGCATTAATACCACTAGATCCCAGACCAGTTCCTGCGTCAATACCACTAGTTCATGTGTCAATACCACCAGTCCCCACATCAATACCACCAGTCCCCCGTCAATACCTTCTCATTTCCTCTGATGTCATCCTGCTCGTCGCTGAGTACAGTTGCTTCAGGGAGCTGGTGAAGGCGTTCAGGTCAAGCGTTGCCATGGTTTCGCTGGCCGTCGCCATGGCGCCCCTCTGCTGTAGAGCGTCCTGGAGATGGGCTGATAGCCGGGTGGCCTCTTCGGCGAGTGCCGTCCAGTTGAACCGGCCTGCCGGGGCCCGGGGCCCGCCCACAGGGTAGTCCGCCTGTGTGTATGTAGATATAGTTTGTTTGTTGTTTCACGTCCTAGCAAAATCTAAGGTCATATCAGGACGGGTACAGACTTGTGACAGTGTGCACTCATGGTGACTTTATAGTGCTGCCCCACTGGGAAATCAGGCCACCAGTACCATGACTTGATATCCCACTCAGTCACATTATCCTGACACTGAGCCAACCAGTCCTTGCCCTATCCTAATAATGATGAGCGCCTGGCTAGGAAGCGACAAGTATCAAATTTTAAAGCATTGGTTTGACTCGACCAGGGTTTGAACCACCCCGATCACCAAAAACGGGAGATGGACGCTCAACTCATTCGGCCATCCCGTCTGGTCTGTGTAGATACGGAATGTACGGAATGTATAATATATTATACAGGTATACAGGGGCGGAGGTGTCTACATAAAGCTTGTTTTATTTAACGATGTCCCTAAAGACATTGATTTTCGTACCATCGGCTATTGGACGTCAAACATATTTCTTTGGAGGAAACCCGCTTCCACGACATAGGCTACTCTTTCTGATAAGCAGCAAGGGGTCTTTTATATGCACTTTCTCACAGACAGGACAGCACATACTACAGCCTTTGAAGAACCAGTTGTGGACCACTGGTTGGAACGGAAAATAGCCCAAACTGCAAATGTGTCCTCTGAGCAGGATCGATAAGATGACCGAGAGAGGTGGACACTCTACCGCCTCAGCGACGTCCCGCTCCTTGATGGTGTCTACGCTGCTATGTTAATATTATTTATTACGGTTATCTGGTCCTCTATTAATATTGAACGTAGCCAATTTATGGAATATATAATATATTATGCATGTATAAAGGGGCGGAATTGTCTACGCTGGTACATTAATATTGTTATTATTTATTACGTTAAATCTGGTCCTCTATTATTAAACATAGCCAATTTATGGAATGTGTAATATATTATGCATGTATAAAGGGGCAGTAGGCGACCGCTCGACGATCTCTGGCCGACCATTTTGGTCGCGAGGAGGTTGCAGGTGCTGCACCAAAAACCTCCTTGTTACGAAAACGGTCGCCTGGAGGTCACTGACCATTTTCAGCACTTGCAACCAATCATTGACCAGTCAGTGACCAATCAGCAACCAGTCGGCCATTAGTCGGCCTTTTGGTCGCAAAGTGGTCAGCAAGTGGTTGCAAGCCGTAGTGTGACTGGGGATTAACGGGGTTCAGTTATACTAAATCGCATTTAGCAGGACTGGTACAAAGATGGGTTTGCTTTTTTGTTTGTCTTTGTTTTACGTCCTAGCAACGTCTAAGGTCATATCAGGACGAAGTACTGACTTGTGACAGTGCTCTTATCTAGCTCTTATCTAGCTTAAATGTGTTTTGTTATTATAACCTAAAGCACTGGCGACTTCATAGCACTGCCCCACTGGGATACCAGGCCACTACCACCATGACCATCTATCCCACACGGTCACATTATCCTAACACTGAACCTACCAGTCCTTGGCCTATCCTATTAATGCGGAGCGCCAGGCTAGGAAGTATCACTTTTATAAGTCACTGGTTTGACTCGGCTAGGATTCGAACTCCCGACCTTCCGCACTGGAGGCCTGCGCTCTACCCATTCGGTCACCACGTCCCCGCTGGTAAAAAAAAAGACAGGTGCCTTACGCTTGAATCCAGGCGGTTTCCGTTGATGATCCGAATGACGGGTTCTGCGAGCTCCGTCATGTTCAGGCTGCACACTAGCTCCTGCATCTCCGCCAGGGGGATTTCACTGTACACGCGCAGCAAGCGTCGCAGCGCATGCGCATTGCACACCAGCTCAGCCATCGGGTCTGACGTCATCAACAGGCTCGTTTTCTGCAGTGTGGGAAAGAATGAGTGAAATGCACACGTAAAATCTGTGGTTTTTTGTTTGTTGGGGTTTTACGTCCTGGCAACATGTAAGGGTAGGTGTGTGATGAAAATGGGAAATATTACGCCTAGAGCTGGAATCGAATGCACATCTCTTGCACTCTGGACCAGTGTGCTACCCATTACACCACCTAGACTCCATTATGCCATCACCCTACCCACGCCTACCTCTCCATGCAGCTCCTTGCCTGAGAGATCAGTGTAGACTACTACACCTGCCCCCTTGGAATTGTAAGTCTTTTATATGGTCATTTAATCCTTACAATTACATCCATACAGGCAATGCACTTACATATATATATATATACACACAGGGTAGCTTGCACAGGATCCTGGTCATGACACCAGTGTCGTGGGGGTGATGAAAATGGGAAATATTGCATCCAGAGTGGGAATCGAACCCAAATCTCTTGCACTCTGGGCCAGTCTGCTAACCACTACACCACCTAGGCTCCCTGATGTCACCACCCTACTCAAACCCATCTGTCTATGCGGCTCCTTGTCTGAGAGGTCAGTGCAGACTACTACAATAGTCACACTCAGATAACTGTATACACACACACACACAAAGGATACAAAAAAACAAAAACAAAAATTAATTATGCAACTTTAAGAGAATAGCTATGTGATGCGCGAAAAGGAAGAGGGAAGGCGGGGGTGGGAAAAAAGGCGTTTATTGACGCCTCAACAGAGCATACAGAGGAAGGTAACACAGGCTGAGGAGGTAAAAATAAGAGGAAGGGGCTCATGAGGAGCAATGAACAGGCTCGTGAGGAGCAATACAGTGAGCAATACAGTGAGGGGCTCATGAGGAGCAGAAGTGATCAATAGGAGGGGCTCATAAGGAGCAATGTCAGAGTTCTGGTAGAGGGGGGGCCGAGGAGCCCTCCGCCGCAGAGGGAGGAGGGTAGAGGAGGGGTAGTTGGGTGGGTGGGTGGAGGAAAAGAAGGGCAGAGAGCTGGAAGGTGGCAGGAGGGCGAGTGCAGAGGGAGGCCGACGGGCGGCCTTATAAGGGAAAGGAGGGGGGCGGCGACAGCAGGTGAGTGTGAAAGCTGCCGGCCCGGGGGAGGGCGAGCAGCGGGCGTCGCGTGAGGCGCGAATGCTGCGCGACACGGGGGCGGGGGAGGAAGCGGCGAGCAGCGGGGGCTGGTGAGGTGTGAGCGCCGCGCGACAGCGCGGGGCGGGGGAGGGTCTCTTCCTCTCCTCGCATCAAGCGTAATGCTTCGCATTACGACCGATGCGCGAAAAGGAAGAGGGAAGGTGGGGATGGGAAAAAAGGCATTTATTGACGCCTCAACAGAGCATACAGAGGAAGGTAACACAGGCTGAGGAGGTAAAAATAAGAGGAAGGGGCTCATGAGGAGCAATGAACAGGCTCGTGAGGAGCAATACAGTGAGGGGCTCATGAGGAGCAGAAGAGATCAAGAGGAGGGGCCCATAAGGAGCAATGTCAGAGTTCTGGTAGAGGGGGGGCCGAGGAGCCCTCCGCCAAAGAGTAAGGAGAGGGCTCGAGGCGCGCCCGAGGCGGGGGTAGGGGCGCCCGAGGCGGGGGCCCGGGAAGGCAGGGCTGGTTGAGAGGGAGGTCCGGGGCCTACGTGGAGGGGGAGCGGGCGGCCAAAAAAGGGAGGCCCGCTCCTGAGGCCTGGGGGGAGGAGGTCCGGCGAGGGTCGATCAGGGGGGCAGCGAACTCCTCAGGGCTGGGCGGGGTGGGAGTCGGGGGCGGGTCAGGCGGGTTCATGAAGGCGGTGTCATGAGCGCCGGTGGCTGGGCTGTCCGGGGAGGGTCCCTCGTGAGGCTGGGCTGTGTCGTCCGAGGTGTGAGGTGCGAGGTGGTGAACCCCGGCTTCGTCTGGGCGGCGTTTCGATTGGTGGTCGCTGAGGGGTTGTCGGTGGTCGTGATGGTCGGCGGTTGTGGTCTGGGCAGAGGGTTTCTCGTGGGGCTGGGCTGGGCTGTGGTCTGAGGTGTGAGGTCCGAGGTGATGAACCCCGGCTCTGACTGGGCGGCGCTGTGGTCGGTGGACGCTGGGAGGTTGTCGGTGGAAGTCGCGGGGCTGTCGGCAGTGGTGAGGGTGAGGCGCCGGGAGGGGCCCCCCCGGGCCGGCGGATCAAAAATCCGCCGAGGCGGCCGGGGTCTGGCGCTCACGGGCTTGCTTGGTGAGGCATTCGGCCTCGCAGTGCCTAGTTAATATGCGCCGCACATTGGCGCAGTAGGCGCAGATGTGCCGGCGCCTGTCTCCCACCTCGCCGTGGGCCTCCCCGATGTGGGCCCGATCGCACGAGGCGAGATCGCGGTTCCAGGCGGGGCAGGGGGGCCCCGTGAGTGTGCCTATCGTAGGCGGTGCGGGTGTCGACTTGGGGCCGGGG
The DNA here is from genome assembly GCA_030323885.1 of Branchipolynoe longqiensis. Lineage (NCBI taxonomy): Eukaryota > Metazoa > Annelida > Polychaeta > Phyllodocida > Polynoidae > Branchipolynoe > Branchipolynoe longqiensis. The sequence continues at coordinate 69,617,769 of CM059192.1, read as the reverse complement.
CAGGTGTGTGCCTCGTGCCCATTCGCCTCGGGGCGAATCCTCGCCTCTGGAAGCTGGTGTTGCCGGAGGGGTGGGCGTGGTGATGGAGTCCATCCTCAGCGTGTTGAGGGCCACCGGGTCATGCCATCCGTGGGGGAGCCTCCCGTCCGCTATCCAGGTGAAGATGGCCTCGGAGTAGCGGCGGACGGTAGGCCACGGATGCACCAGGATATCCCTCATCACGGTGAGGTGGTGGTGGCGTAGGCCCTGGAGGGAGTGCTCGGGGAAGGCTGGATGGCCGGCGAGGGTGAGGAGGGCGAGGTTATATTCATCGCGGGTGGCCTCCCCTCTCTTCACCGGCTTCCGCTCCGGGCCCCTCTCGATGAGGTCCGAGGGGAAAATGTATCCCGAGGGGATGCCTTGGCGCCTGCCGGCGCGCTGCGCCTCGGCAGAAGCGAGGATGTCTCGGACGGCGTCGGCCGCGGATGCTGGGGTGTAGTCCTCGGCGACGTCCTGGAGGTAGGCCGGGGGAGGCGCGGGGCCGCCTCGGGCGGCGAGGCGGTCGTACTGCTGGTAGTGGGGGTGGGCTGCCCCGGGCAGAGTCGCTTGAGGTGGCGGCGGGGGCCGGGCCCCGGCGGCGGTCTGCGCCCGAGGAGCTGGGGCGGGCGGCGTGCTGTACCCTGCCTGCATCTGCTCCGGCGCTCCTCGGGCTCCCGCCGACTCGAAGGCGTCCATGCGCGTAGTGAGGCGCTGCAGAGCCTGGAGTATGATGGCTGTGTCGGCGCCCGAGGTGGCCGAGGGGGAGGCCAGGGCCGGGGATGTTGAGGCGTCGCCGGGCGAGCCCGAGGCGGGCCCCGGCGTGGCCCGGGCGGTGACCCTGGTGCTCTTGCGGCCTCTTCCCTTTCCGTGTCCGGGCATGGTGCAGGAGCCTGAGGCGGGGCAGCGGTCCGAGGAGGAGTTTCAGGAAAGAAGGGCAGAGAGCTGGAAGGTGGCAGGAGGGCGAGTGCAGAGGGAGGCCGACGGGTGGCCTTATAAGGGAAAGGAGGGGGGCGGCGACAGCAGGTGAGTGTGAAAGCTGCCGGCCCGTAGAGGGCGAGCAGCGGGCGTCGCGTGAGGCGCGAATGCTGCGCGACACGGGGGCGGGGGAGGAAGCGGCGAGCAGCGGGGTCTGGTGAGGTGTGAGCGCCACGCGACAGTGCGGGGCGGGGGAGGGTCTCTTCCTCTCCTTGCATCAAGCGTAATGCTTCGCATTACGACCAACGTTAAGAGGCTAGTTTGTTTGTTGTTGTTTTACGTCCTAGCAACGTCTAAGGTCATATCAGGACGGGTAGGGACTTGTGACACTGTGCACTCATGGCGACTCTACAGTGCTGCCCAGCTGGGACACCAGGCTGCCAGCACCATGACCTGATATCCCACTCAGTCACATTATCCTGACACTGAGCCAACCAGTCCTTGCCTATCCTAATAATGCCGAGCGTCTGGCTAGGAAGCAACAAGTATCAATTTTTAAGTCATTGGTTTGACCCGACCAGGGTTCGAACCCACGATCCCATGGTCTACCAACACGGGAGACGGATGCTCTAACTCATTCGGCCATCCAGTCTGGTAGGCTAGTTTGTAGTTGGAGTATGTTATAATAGTCACACTAAAATAACTGTTAAGCTAAGATTCCTTACACGCGGTATGCGGTATGCGGATGCGGTAAGCGAATGCGGCAAAAAATCGGAAAGCATCTAAGTCAATGGGGGTGATTCCTTATGTCCGAATGCGAATGCGAATGCGGCAACTCGATCGGTCCCTGTAGCGATCAGAGCAGCATGCGGCATGCGGCACGCGGTATGCGAATACAAACGTCAGTCGCACGTGTTCATTAGTTTTAGACTAGGAGAGGCGACTGATCATTACGGAACGGGCACACACAGGGGTGCTGAGTGGAAACATCTGCTAGTGGTGATGGTGGGGAGACGATTGCCGCTTACCGCATAGAAGGAATCCTCTCATTCGCTTACCGCCTGCCACATACCGCGTAGAAGGAATCTTAGCTTTAATAGTCACACTAATAATATTGCTATATAAATATACACACACACGAAGTACCCCTAAAAAATATTAAACCAACGAATTATGTACTTTTAACAGGCTAGTAGTCCCTAGTGTTGCACTTACCCGCTGGGGGTCCCTGAAGGCGTCTGCCAGTGCTGTGAGCAGCTCGGGTCCGTACTTGAGGCTATACTGCACCAGTCTGCCAAGTGGTGTCCTGTTGCCGAGCAGATCTGAGCACAAACACACAGATAAATAAAGGTTCACCGCAACCCACAGTATGGATGAATGACAACCCGAGTGTACAATCAATCAAAAGGCGGCTTGACAAAGGTGTTAACAACAATACCAAATGAACCACAGATTCCATGATTCAGCCAGATAACGCCAGCAGATTCAAACTCATTACTACACACGACAAAACTGAACAGAGCATCTTCATTAGATGTGGTGAGCCCTGTTGGTGGAGTCTCTGACTTGGCCTGAGCATACATCTCAAACCCTCTAATCTTTTCTAATCTAGCGTTGAGTGCTGATCTGAACTGCTCTACTCATCACTGCCTATTCAACATGAACTGGACCAGACGGGATGGTCGAATGTGTTGAGCGTCCGTCTCCCGCTTTGGTAGATGGTTCGAACTTTGGTCGAGTCAGACCAATGACTTAAAAATTGATATTTGTCATTTCCTAGCCAGGTGCTCGGAATTATTAGGATATGGTAAGGATTGGTTCGCTCAGTGTCAGGATAATGTGAGTGAGTAGGATATCAGGTCATGGTGCTGGCGGTCTGGTCTCCCAGTGGGGCAGCAGTATAAAGTCACCATGAGTGCACTGTCACCAGTCGGTACCTGTCCTGATAAGACCTCAGATGTTCCCAGGACGTAAAACTCCAACAACCAACCAACCAATCAACATGAACTGCTCGACCTCCACATGGTCCCTGATCAATTAACTGCTCACGTGTGTATTTTCATTTGTTTATTTTCTTTACGGGTTGAGATTTCTTTTTCTTAAAGTTGCATAGTTCACATGGGGGTTAAGCCGTGAGAATACGGTATATATATATATATATACCCATAGTTACCTATATATTTAAACTTACATTTTACACATACATCCATACAAATTTCTATACAATTCACTGCCATACAACCAGTCACTCCAGCAGCTCACCAGTCATGGCGTCAAGGGGGCGGTTCATGGCCTGCAGTTCCTTCAGGACGGTTGCCATGCTTCCCATCGCCGCCTCAAGGTGCCCGGTCTCCTCCAGGAACTCTCCGAACTGCCCCAACTTCCTGAACGACAAAGCACCCTCCATAGCGACAAAGCACTCACCATAGCGACACCAGCTTAGAAGTTAGACAAAGACTTTGCTAAGCACAAAGTAAGCCCACACTAAGCCCACACCAAGTGTACACTAACAGTTTGCTAAACTAAGCACGCCCTAACTAAGCCCATATTAAGTCCACACTAACCAAACTAAGCCCACCCTAAGCCTAAACTAAAACAAAAGAAAAACTTTGTTTCATTTAACAACGCCTCTAGAACACATTGATGTTTAGCATCAGCTATTGGACGTCAAACATATGGTCATTCTGACATTTCATTTTAGGAAACCCACTGCCACCCCATAAGCTACTCTTTCCGAGAAGCAGCAAGGTATTTTTATATGCACTTTCCCACAGACAGGACATCATATACCACAGACTTTGATGAACCAGTTGTGGACCACTGGTTGGAACGGAAAATAGCCCAAACTGCAAATGGGTCCACTGAGCAGGATGGATCAGATGACCGACACCTTCACAGGTGGACACTCTACCACCTGAACTACATCCGGTTCTTCACTAAGCCCAAACTAAGCCCACAATACACCCAAGCTGAGACCACTTGAGACCATGCTTATCTCTTGTTAGGCCCCAACCAAGCCCATACCTAACCCACGCTGACCCCATGCTAAGCCCATGCTAAGCCCATTCTAAACCCATTCTAAATGCATGATAAGCCCATGATAAGCGCATGCTCATCATCATCATCATGCTGTCGGTCGTGATGTGACAAAGACTGCTTTCATTACTTGACTGCCGCTCTCCATTTAGCTCTCTGCTGTGAGAGTTGCGTCCATGAGTCGGTCGTAATGTCTCTCAGCTTCAGGTTTCTCTTGATGGTATCCCTGAACCGGAGACGGGGGCGCCCTCTCTTTCTGTAGCCAGAAGACAGTTGAGAATAGAGGATCTGCTTTTGGTAGCCTGTCTGATGACATCCTCATGAGGTGTCCAGTCCACCGGAGATTATTTTTGATCAGAAGATCTTCGATAGAGGGCAGCCCCGTTCATTCGAGTATTTCCTTATTTGTCACTTTGTCCTTCCAGGTTAACCTCATGATTGAACGTTGAACGCAGATGTCGCATCATGAAGGCATGCAGCTTTTTCACCTGTCGTCTGTACACTGTCCAGGCCTCGGCTCCGTATAGTAGGGTGGATAGTGCGATTGCATGGTCAAGCGCATGCTAAGCCCATGCTAAGGCCTTTCTAAACCCATGCTAAGCCAATCCTAAGCTCACACTAAGCCCACACTAAGCCCAGATTAAACCCCATGCTAATCCCATGCTAATCCCATGTTAATACACTGCTAATCTAATGCTAATCCCATGTTAAACCCATGCTAATCGTATGTGAAGCCTATGCTAATCCCATGCTGAGCACATGATGAGCCTAAGCTAAGCCATGTTATTCCAATGCTAATCCTACGCCGACCATCTCCCTACTAAAACCTCTCTAAATCGACTGACCATGGGGACCGACTTTAAATGGTTAACCTTGCTAAATCGACCGACGATCAGACAAAATTGTAATGGTCCATTTATGAAGGTGGTCCACTTAGGGAGGTTTTTATCATTAGAATGGTATTGTATGGGTAATCGTTTGGGACCCAAATAAAGTGAACAATATAGGGGAGTGGTCGATCAGTGGAGGTGGTCAGTTAGAAAGGTTTTTCTGTATGTACACATTATATATTTAATATATCTATTATGATTATGATGCTTTATCCATAATTCATGTGCTATAAATATAATTAAATAGCACTTGTTCCCAATACACATCCCTACCTGGGGTCTGAGTACCAGTGGTCTACATCCTTCTGTAACTGCGGCCAGACTCCACCGCCGTTCAATCCTAGTTCCTCGAGAGCCCGCGCGGTGTCGCTCCAGTCTGTAGTCTGCCACGTGATGTCGCCAGTCACGTGACTGAGCAGGTTCCACGCGCGCTGACCGAGGTCGGTGAGGTTGGCGCGCGACTCCCACTCGTGTCCAGACACGTCCTGCCGCCCGCTCAGCACGGCGAGGAGTGTGCGAAACTAAATAAGCAAAGAGCGAGACAGCGCGTCTGAAATACTATTGTTGTGCGAAAATAAACAAGGAAAGAGCGAGACAGCATGTCTGAAATACTATTGTGTGAAACTAAACAAGGAAAGAGCGAGACAGCGCGTCTTAAATACTATTGTTGTGCGAAACTAAACAAGTAAAGAGCGAGACAGCGCGTCTGAAATACTATTGTTGTGCGAAACTAAACAAGCAAAGAGCGAGACAGTGCGTCTGAAATACTATTGTTGTGTGAGACTAAACAAGCAAAGAGCGAGACAGTGCATCTGAAATACTATTGTCGGTGAGGTGGGGAGGCATCTTTATGTTGCATAGTTCGATCGTTTTGAGTTTTTGAGATAAATTATATTAGATTGATCGCTATTATCTACCTTCCTTTAGTTTGAAATACCTTTGCTCTAACATTTGTTTGTTTGTTGTTTGTTGTTGTTTTACGTCCTAGCAACATCTAAGGTCATATCAGGACGGGTACCAACTTGTGACAGTGCGCACTCATGGTGACTTTATAGTGCTGTCCCACTGGGAAACCAGGCCGCCGGCACCATGACCTGGTATCCCACTCAGTCACATTATCCTGACACTGAGCACACCAGTCCTTGCCCTGTCCTAATAATGCCGAGCGCCTGGCTAGGAAGCAACAAGTATCAATTTTTAAGTCATTGGTTTGACTCGACCGGGGTTCGAACCCACGATCTACCAGCATGGAAGACGGACACTCTAACTCATTCAGCCATCCCGTCTGATCCTTGCTCTAACATGACTAACTTAGGAGATACTTTAAGTGTAAACTTTAAGTGTAAAGATACTTTAAGTGTAAACATGCCAAATTAATTTTGCCATCCATAAGATTCAGCAGTAACAGGTTCTGTTAAATTGACTTAGTATGTCCTATGTAGCTACGGTATACTTAATAAATGCACCAGTACCCAAGTTGTATATGTAGGTTCAAATCTAGATAAGTGTTTTGCTTTAGTAAATATGATGTTTTTATCGGACTATGCATCTTCAAGTGGCGTTCTCTGTGGCGCAGTGGTTAGAGTGTCTGACTTTTTTCTAGGTCAGACTCCTAATCTGAGGGTGGGGGGTTCGATTCCCAATGCCCCCAGCTCTGCCAATTTGGATTTTCCACCGCTGTGTATAACTTACAGCGTCATCAAAGGCCGGTTGCTCTCATACCATGTCTATGTGGTGTAGGAGGTTAAAAATCCCTTGGGTCGGTAAAAGTGTAGGGTCGGGCTTTCTATCGACCAGCAGTGGAATGAGGAAGACCAGTAGTCTATGACTGAAATTTCCCCTGCTTAAACAACTAATGGATCAACAACAACAAAAAACAACAAAAAGTTGCATAGTTCGATGATTTAGAGTTTTTGCCAATTACTGAACGGCGATGAAAGTTGGTTGTTGGAGTTTTACATCCTGGAAACACGGTCTTGTCACCCATGGTGAATTAATAGTGCTGTCCCACTGGGAGACCAAGCCACCAGCATCATGACCTGATATCCCACTCAGTCACATTATCCTGACACTGAGCTAACCAGTCCTTGTCCTATCCTATTACTGCCGAGCGCCAAACTAGGAAGCGACAAGTACACAATTTTGTAAGTCATTGCTTTGACTCGGTCAGGATTTCAAACTCCCGGCCTTCCACACGGGAAGCCTGCGTTCTACCGATTCGGCCATCGCGTCTGGTATTCCCAAAACAATTTAACCAACATTAAACCGCCGCGCGTACCTGTTGGTCCATCACCTGCGCACCCAGCCGGATCACGAACTGGTGCAGTGTGGCTGTCAGGTTATGTGTGCAGTACACACGCCTGACCCTCTCCAGATCCTCCAGGGTAACTGCATCTAGATTCTCCATCTCCTCCAGCGTAATGGAGGAGCACAGACGATTCTCCAGTGTCGAGGGCTCCTCCACCAGCAGCTGCATGAGGTGGGAAAAGAATTATTATTATTATCATTATATCCGTAACATGTGCACATGTCGAAAGAAAAAGCAGGATGTGTGACTTTCTTCTTCTTTTCGGTACTAATTTTCAAGAAACAAAAATTCTCAACAATTATATATATAGTATAGTTATACGAGTCTTACCTTGGTACAGATGATGGATAACTGTTGTTTTACCGAGGTATAAGCCTCGGATAGATGTGGGCTAGGGAGAGGTAAGCACGTCCGGTACCAGCAATCTTAACCTACTTATTGAGGATAAAAATGACTTTCAAACAATGGATACTATTACTTTACCGAAAAGGTACACCAACGGAATAGATGTGGCAGGGTGTGGCGGGAGGGCCCTAGCCCACATCTATCCGAGGCTTATACCTCGGTAAAACAACAGTTATCCATCATCTGTACCAAGGTAAGACTCGTATAACTATACTATTTTACCTCGGTAAACAGCCTCAGGCTAGCCTCAGGCTAGGGAGACCTTTACATAATTCATTTTTATCCTTAATATCATTCTTTCTTATTATTATAACATTCTAAATTTTTGTTCTCACCTATTCTTGTTAGTTGGCGAGAAGACGCTTTGCAACGCCGGTAGGCTTTTCTAGTCGTTTATTATAATGTTTTGCAAACGACTTAGCCGTCTTCCAGCCTGCATGCGCTAGTATTCTTTTCACAGAAATACCAAGCACCCGTGCCTTGGAGACCATGGCTCCTCTAGTTGAGTGGGAAGAGTATTTACTCGTATCCACTCCAGCCAATTTCAACACCGTAATTGTCCATCTGGCAAGTGTGTCTCGTGAAATCGCCTTATGTGGCTTTATAAAGCTCACTAATAGTTGTTGTGATGCACGTAAATCCTTTGTCTTGTATATATAAGCCCGTATGGCCGACACAACACATAATTTCCGATCATTCGGAAAACAGTCTAAGTGAACCGTTGATAAAGGGTCACCTAACGTGTTCGATTTAAGCAATTTTTCTAAATCAAACGTAGCTTGTTGCTTGTCTATTTCTAATCCAGTTAAGGATAAAGCAACAATCGTCTGTCCTCTGTGTCCGGTTACTAACAATAACAGGACCGCGACCTTAAAACCTAACTGTTTTATATCTAACCACGAGTTGTGAGGCCAAGCCTGAAACAACTTAAATACTATAGAAACATCCCAAAACCGACTATACTTTGGTTTTGGAGGATTCCTTTGATAAATTGAACGAAGTAAATAACAAATAACATAATGTTTTCCAACTGTTTCGCCATCAATTCTAGGTAATATAATTGATAACGCACACCTCGCCGCATTAATCGATCCAAAGGAAAGTCCTTCATCCTCTAGAGAACGAAGAAACCGAGCTACTTGTGAAATCTTTGGATTTGTTGGCTTAACTTTCATTAACAAACAATGTACACCCCATTTCTTTAAATAGGTTGTATACATTTTGACAGTTCCTGGCCTCCAGGCATCCGATACTATCCTATCCTCAGTAATTCTGTCCAATCCAAATTGCTGTAGCTGCTTCCTTAGAAAAGGAATGCCAATAGGGGCGTCGTTGACACGTCGCCGTGAACCACTAGCGGTCCGTGGTGCGTCAGATTCCCGAGTTTTCTTGGGAATCGTATACGATCTTTTGCCAGTTGTGAAACTGCTGGCAGCCAAGGTTGCGTGTCCCAATCGGGCACCACCAGTATCGCATGTGTCCCTTCCAAGCCGATTTTTCTCACTACTCGGCTGATAATGCTAAATGGTGGGAAAATATAAAAATAATTATTTTCCCAAGTAATAGCAAACGCATCTACTTTCCAAGCATCCGGTTCAGGATGCCAAGAAACATAACAGGGTAACTTGTTATTATTTCGTGATGCAAATAAGTCAACTTCAGGTGTACCCCATTTTTCACAAACGAAGTTAAACAAATGTGTAGAGAGAGACCACTCTAAATGGTCATGGAAATTTCTACTTTTATAATCTGCAAGTGTATTTTGTGACCCTGGAATATGCGCTACAGTCAGCCAGACTTGTTGAGCCTGTGCCCAGTTCCAAATCAGTTTAGATAACTGATTGCAAGACTTTGATTTGGTTCCACCCATGTTACGAATATATGCCATGGCAGTAGTATTATCAGTTAGTATTCTAACCTGTGATTTATTTATCTTTACTAAACTACGTAAGCCCAGATAAATAGCACGCAATTCTAGTGCATTAATATAGTCTGATTTTTCATCATCAAGCCATCTACCTCCTGTTGTGACCCCATCTCGATGAGCTCCCCAACCTTCTAACGAAGCATCAGTAGTAATTACTGTATTAGGTTCCGCCATGCGGATTGGATTTGGTGAACTTGCTATATGTTGCATCCACCATCCAATATCCTGTAACCCTTCTTGCGAAATAAACATCTTTCGCTCAA